>CM017572.1:5004874-5083413 GCA_007844125.1 Sinonovacula constricta
TATTTTAATGGCCAAGTTATTTGCAGTTAGAATGCTGAACATTTTCTGATGAAAATATGTTATATTGTGGACCAAGTAATTTGCAGTTAGAATGCTGAACATTTTCTGATGAAAATGTGTTATATTGTGGACCAAGTAATTTGCAGTTAGAATGCTGAACATTTTCTGATGAAAATATGTTATATTATGGACCAAGTATATTTTGCCATATATCAATATTTGATATATGAGAATATTTGTTTGAAATTAAAAACGTTTCCTTTGGTAAAAATCGTTAAAAAGTTCACTTATTATTTTGTTTTAGTAAACATTGGACGAGGCGTTATAAAGATAACGCGCTGACTGGTTCCGTCTATTTGTGATTTGTAAAAATAACATGTCTTTTAATTATCCGTGTTTCAAATTCATCTTTAGCTCGGCTGTTTCGAAGAAAAAGTCGAGGTTTTGTCATAGCCCCCTCGTTGTCGTCGTCTTTGTCGTGCAAAAACTTTGACATTTTCCAATATCTCTGGTGTTATCCCATGTATCATTTTCAAACTTGGAACACTTCCTGAATTTGTTAGACAATTTACCTAACTCTTTCATGGTTATTCTCTGAATTATGCCCCTTTTATCTTAGAACATTCTTTAAAAGGTCCGATATAGAGGTTAAGATTTTTATGTGTAACGTGTACGTGTAAAGATTTCAACACTAATTCAATAAGCGCTAAGCAACGCATCGTTGAACAATCCCAAAATCTGCTCGTCACAAGTTACGAAGGGTTTCAAATTTGCAATTTCACACGTAAAATAGCGATATTGCTACATGTTGAAAACCAATAACGTGTGGTTATATCGAGAGTTATTGCATCGTGGGAAAATGCTACAAGTACACGTACATGTTACACGTAAAAATCTTAACCTCTATATTATCTCTGCTATTACTCGATGCATTGCCTCAAAACTTGGAACACGCTTTAATGATGACAACATGCAATTGTGTGGAAAGTTACATACATAACTTAATCATGATTATTGAATTTTGCCCCTTTTTAGCTCTACTATTCTAAGAATATGAAGAGCTGTTACAGTCACCCGTACGTCGGCACACGCGTCCGGTTAAAGTTTTGGGATGAAGTTATATCTCTGAAACTACTTAAGATATTCAATTAATGGAAGTCGCACATGGCTTCGGGTCCCATACCTTTTGATTGGATTTTAACAGAATTATGCACCGTTATGTACTTAGAAAAAAACCTTAACCTCTGTTAAAGTTTTTGGAATTTAGTCATATCTCTGAAACTATTGAAGAAATTCAATTGAAAGTTCACACATGGCTCTTTGGTCATTATGTAAGATTAATAATTAAGTCCCAAAACCTTTGTTTGGATTTTAACAGAATTATTCCCCTTAATGTACTCAGTAAAATCTTAAACCTAGGTTTTAAAGTTTTTGGAATGAAGTCATATCTCTGAAACTGCTAAAGATTTTCATTTGAAAGTTCACACATGACTTCTATATCACAAAACATAAATACATGTAATTTATTACGATCACCAGTTCGCTGACGTCAGAAATAGTCAAATAAATCGAAATTATCAGGCAGCGTGCAGTGCCGACGGTGGTGCTTGTACATTCTACTCTAGGCAGCGTGCACTGCCGCCGGTAATGCTCGTACATTCAACTCTAGGCGGCGTGCACTGTCGCCGTTGGTGCTCGTTCCTTCTACTCTTGGCAGCGTGCACTGCCGCAGGTGATGTTCGTACATTCTACTTTTGGCAGCGTGCACTGCCGCCGGTAGTACTCGACCTCGCGTTCCTCCGATAACAAGGCACTCGTCATGACGCTATCGTATCTTCATTGTTTGGGATATAAGAGGAATAACTCAGATTCATTACTGAATCAAAACATCCTGAAGAAATTCTCCTGATACGCAAAAAGGTCCTAGTGATTTTCATTGGGCGGGTGCGTGCGTGTGTTTGATAGATCCTCTGATATACGTACCTTTGTTAAAAAAAATATGTGAATGTTCCGTTGGACAATATTTTGTCAAATCATTATTCTACTTTTTTTGTCATGTGAAAATTTCGTACCTGTTTTAGGGGGGTCTAAGGTTCCATACGAAATTTTCACAATTATGTGAAATTTTCGTACGAAATTTTCACACGTATGTGAGGAATTCGTACGAATTTTTCACACGTGTGACGAATTCGTTTGTGTGAAAATTTCGGTTCAACATGGCTCCTTGGTCATTATGTAAGATTACTAATTAAGTCCCAAAACTTTTGGTTGGATTTTAACAGATTTATTCCCCTTAATGTACTTAGTAAAATCTTAAACCTAGGTTTTAAAGTTTTTGGAATGAAGTCATATCTCTGAAACTGCTAAAGATTTTCATTTGAAAGTTCACACATGACTTCTATATCACAAAACATAAATACATGTAATTTATTACGATCACCAGTTTGTTGACGTCAGCGTTGACTAACGTTAATGAAATAGTCAAATAACTTCGAAATTATCAGGCAGCGTGCACTGCCGACGGTGTGGCTTGTACATTCTACTCTAGGCAGCGTGCACTACCGCCGGTGATGCTCGTACATTTAACGCTAGGCGGCGTCCATTGTCGCCGTTGGTGCTCGTTCCTTCTGCTCTTGGCAGTGTGCACTGCCGCAGGTGATGTTCGTACATTCTACTTTTAGCAGCGTGCACTGCCGCCGGTAGTGCTCTTACCTTTTACTCTAGGCAGCGTGCACTGCTGCCGGCGGTGCTCTTACATTCTACTCTAGGCAGCGTGCACTGCCGCCGGTAGTACTCGACCTCGCGTTCCTCCGATAACAAGGCACTCGTCATGACGCTATCGTATCTTCATTGTTTGGGCTATAAGAGGAATAACTCAGATTCATTACTGAATCAAAACATCCTGAAGAAATTCTACTGATACGCAAAAAGGTCCTAGTGATTTTTATTGGGCGGGGGCGTGCGTGTGTTTGATAGATCCTTTGATATACGTACCTTTATTAAAAAAAAAATATGTGAATTTTCCGTTGGACAATATTTTGTCAAATCATTTTTCTACTTTTTTTGTCATGTGAAAATTTCGTACCTGTTTTAGGGGGGTCTAAGGTTCCATACGAAAATTTCACAAATATGTGAAATTTTCGTACGAAATTTTCACACGTATGTGAGGAATTCGTACGAATTTTTCACACGTGTGACGAATTCGTTTGTGTGAAAATTTCGGTTCAACAGTGCTCCAAGCTGTTAATCGGTTTAAAAGTATTTGTGAATAAATCTTTGATAATATATTTATGATAATATATTAATGACTATGATGCCTCTGTAATTTTTAGCATCCTCAATACCGCCTCCCTAGTAAATTTTTTTTTTTTCTCCGAAACATGCAGGATTTTCCCTCTCTGAAAAAGTCGGTTAAACACATGTAGTAAAAAATCTGATATTTTGTTGAAAGAATGCTTGTCCCAAGGCGGTGATTGTCGGGTTTGCTCTGTTCGTTAAATGACTCATCGCAAATTTGTTCTTACTTTTCGCTTGGCTTGCATGTGAAATACCTTTGTTCTGTGCCTTTTCGGAGTTTGGTATATGTTGCAATGCTCATAGGACTTTTTCTTATATTCTTATTGTAAATTTCAGTATAAATATTGTCTATACCTGGGCTTTTACCATTGTCTTGTTTGAAAATTGCTTTTCGCAATTCTCTAAAAGTGATATTAGCGTCTAATTCCACATCATTAACGATTCTACCGTTGTCATTGTCGATGTCGCAATCATTGTGTTTTGTTTCGTGTTTTTTTATTATTATCGTTGTTGTTATTACTTGCAGGTTCGGTATTTATATTGCTGTTATTGATATTGTCGTATTAAAGTTGTCGTTGTTGTTGTTGTGTTGGTATTTTCATATATTGAGTACAGGTCTCGAAAGTGGTTATACAATTCTGTGATGTTCAGATTTTGGGCATGTTTCGGTCTTCGTTTGTATTGTTTCTTAATTTTGTTCTAAAATTGTTAAGCTTTATATTTACTTAATTTCGTTAATTCTTCACTTTCCTTTTTGTTGATTTTTTCTTTTATTTTTTATATATTTTTATTTTGTTTTGATCATTGTACTTCGGTGTGTATATGAGTGATTGTTTCTGTTAAAAGCGTTTCTAGCAGTAATATATCTTTTTTGCGTCGGAACTTTGTTAATCAAACCATGGCGCCTTTGTTTTAGGCGTGTCTGTTTCTGCAGTATCTTTGTGGGTTTTTTTTCTTTTAAAAAACTTAAAGCATCATTTTCGAATCAGCTTTTTAAATTATCCCGTTATTTTGTTGATATTTTTTTCTCCTTTCATGTCACCGGCCTTAATAGCTCAGGTGGTAGAGCGTCGGTTAGCGGATCGGGAGGTCGCGGGTCCAACCTCCACCCCCCCCCCCCCCCCCCGGTAAAATCAAAGACGTTAAAGTTGGTAGTAAATCCCAATCCCAATCCTTCTATGTCGTTACATAAATATGACACACTTCTTTTCCTTCGTTAAAAGTGTTTATAAAAAAACATCTCTTGTTTCATCATAAAATATGTAGCCATCTGATAGGTTATTAATGGGATTATTTTCTGAGATATTTTAACAATTGTTAAATTTTAAAGCAAGACCGCAGTGGTCGGAAACTGATTGGGTTTTAGTACCATGAATTGTGAAACACAGTGTAAATTGTATGGCTCCAGTAGGAGGTAGTCAACTACACTTGATCCCCTGTCAGAATAAAACGTATAATCACCATGCTCGTGGTCCCCGTGCAGACGGCCGTTACAGATTACCATTGCAGTAGCTTGACACAATTCTATTAGCCGTTTACCATTTGAATCTGTTACGTGGTTTCTAGATACACGTGGCTTAATTTTTACTAAACCTAACAGTTGATCAAAGGGTTGGACAGGTTCCACAAAATCTTCAATATTAGAACATCTACTGTTTAAAACTCCTGTTAGAAAAAAATCCCACGAAGTTTATATTATTCAAGCCCAATTTCTCGTTGCTTGAAAAAATCAAAGTTTTGTAGATAAATAACATGCGATCTAAGAGGTGAACTACATACAACACAAATGTACACACCTTCATTTAAATGGAACATCGTGTTAATTATTATTAGCCAAATTATACCATTCTGGTGATTATCTACAATCTTTACATAGTTTGCTAGGTGATGTTTCGATATTCCTCCGCTATAACGGCCCTTTGCAACATTTGGTGTCTTATTTCAAAACAAATGTTCACAATCAAAACTTGTTATATCTAAATTTAGACAAGTGTTGTTTGTTTTTTAAATCCATGCTTCTTTGAATAATATGATATGGTAATTTTGTAAGTATTCTATAAAGTCTCGGTCATCAATTTTTCGTACTACCCCGTTTGCATTCTAGCTTAATATGTGTATGTCCTTCTCTTGACCACCTCATTTTGTTTTAATGTCACAGACAGTTCCATTTGTGTTTTTTTCTTGGAAGCTACATTGTAAATATACAATTTGTTTCCCACGATGTGCGTCTCCGGCCTCTCTCCACCACCTGCTTGCTGAGCGGGTAGAGTGCTTTCCTTGCATCTCGGTATTCCTGTGATGTCTTGGTTCTTATCCTGAGTTGGGCGTCACGGAGCCTGGCCTTGATGCCATTCTCGAATGATCGAGCACGCACTTTCTCCCGGTCAGAAAAATCGTAGAATTTCACTGCTATCGGTCGAGGTTTCCTCGTGGTTCTACATCAGAACGGTGGGCTCAATCAAACTTCAGTGAGGTTGGGTCGATTTCCAGCTTGTTTTAAATCATTTCCAATAACCATATTCTCACAGTGCACATTAATTCCCATTTCCTCGATTCCGTAGAAAATAATGTTGTCCTTCATGGATCGTGCTTTTAAATCGAGGAATTCATCGTTTAACTTCTCGAAGGTTTTTTTCGTTTGCCATTATCGTACTTTCAAGTTTCTGACACGATTTTTCAACTTCTTTTATTCTTTGTATGGCAGCTTTAATGTCTGATTCCTAATGAAATCGCATGATGTTTTGATTTCAGAGCCTTTAATTCCAACTTTGCTCATGCTACATACAGTATAGTTGTATGCATAAGTTTTCAGCCCGATTTCTCTTAAAAGCACAATCCATCGTTGCGCACCTGACTACTGACGCTCTCTAATAAGTTTATCTCTGGGGCAATTTTCACACCTTTTCTCTGGGATTAGCAATTACGATCGCTAATCGGTGTCAACTGCATGATCAGCAGCCTGTTGTGCTCAATCTGTGACGGTATTTCTCTCGAATCTCCGGGACGAATTCCACAAGTTTCCGATGTCAATGGTGAAGGAGTCATGTGTGACACGACCGACAACTGTTGAAGATTTAATAACACATTACTCTCCCTTGGCAAAATAGTGCGACACAAAGGCATTTTTCATAACGAAAGTGCACTTGTTAATGTAATCAAAAAGGCAAAAACAAATATTGCATCATAGTAAATGCCGATTTATTTCACTTCCGATGCATTAAAAATAAACATCTGAAAATAGCACTTTGCAATAGCACGTATAAAAAGGATGTGTTTGCTGCTGTCACAAAAACTAAATGGCGACTCATTAGAAAAAAACAACGGCTTTTTAACTGGAATTAAATGGAAAAAAAATTACAAGCTAAGTAATTACCTTAAATTATTAATATATGAATATAAGCAAACACGGTGGCTGAGAGTTAGTAGTCATAAATTAAATTTGCGACAAGTGAAAGCAAAATGCGCCTATAGAAACTGTACTCCTATATTAAGTTTCGGTTTACCGTTCATTCCGGTTACTTGTATTGATTTATCTGGGAAATTATGTATGCGGACTAAACTATATAAGGATTGAATTTCATTTGCTGAAATTCATGTTTTATGAAAGCTGGCCACCTGGCCTACAAATTAACTACGAAGCGCTGGGAAAGTGAGATTCAAACCTTAAGAACTATTTGTATGCTAACTAAATAATTTTTCACCAAATCCTTGGTCTCTTGGCTTCTTGGATTTTGGATTATATAACAGATTAAAATATTTTAGCATATAATATTGCCAGTCGATATTTCATCCTGTGTTGTTTATATAATTACACAATACTTTTCATTACTATGGTTGGAACAAATATTAACGTCGCGACGTAAATAATCCAGTGACAACACCATTAAACCTTTGCACAAACTTGAATTTAGATATTTAAATGCCTTAGTGCTCTTCATCAATAACAAATATTTTGTTACCAACATGGCAGTCAATAGTCATTCTACAAATGGTGTTTTCGTTTAGAGTAAAGAATGAACATTAAGACTGATTCATTTCACGAGTTGTACTGTCTAACAACTGACGTACTTTCAGAATATGTTTTACTAAGACAAAAATATAGGCCTATAAAGGCCTATAAAATGATTATGCTAGGATTTACACCAGGGATGCAGGTATGGTTTCAGGGGGGATGCCCCGCCCCATACGCCCCCCCCCCCCCAACTCCCCTCCCACAACCACCACCAACTAGTTAAAAAAGTAGAGTCGGGAAGACACATATATGTAATCTTAAAAGATACTAAGCTCTTAAAGTTAATTTTGTCTGTTGACTGCTTAGGTCTAAGTAAGGTTCCCTAACTCTCTGTGTGTGTGTGTGTGTGTGTGTGTGTGTGCGTGCGTGCGTGCGTGCGTGTGTGTGTGTGTGCGTGCGTGTGTGTGTGTGTGTGCGTGTGTGCGTGTGTGTGCGTGTGTGTGTGTGTCTTCCTCTCCCTCCCCCTTTCTCTCTATCTCTTTCTTTCTCTCTCTCTCTCTCTCTCTCTCTCTCTCTCTCTCTCTCTCTCCACACACACACACACACACACACAGACACACACACAGACACACACACAGACACACACACACACACAGAGACACACACACAGACACACACACACACACACACACACACACACATATCATTTATTTACTGCGATAAAATTTAATGGACCTTGATCTTGATACCCCCACCACCACCACCACCACCAACAACAACAACAACAACAATTTCTAGATCCACCACTTCACAATGGTGTGCTATAATGTAACCAGTGTCATATAGGCACACTGCCGATTACCGCCTTTAACATTGTGCATACGCGTTTATGATGTTAAATGAATATTTCCTGTTTATTTGTTGTTTTACTTTGAATCTATCATTTGTTTTATAGATATTCGTACATCGATTTGCAAAATATTAGTAATAGACCTTATTATGCGTTCCGACGTATATGTAACTACGCATGTTTAAAATGCATGTAGGCCACCATTAAACAACATTTCTCGGGACCTTTTCGGGTAACAATTTATTTGGTTGCTTGAGAAAGAAACCTTTAGTCCAATTTTCGGAATCCACTTAAAGCAATAAGTTCACATTTTTGTGAAGGTACATGATACAAAAAAGCAAACCATCTGCACTTAATATGTACTTAAACGATTGGGTCACTATCTAGTCAATGAGTGTATTGACAATAACTGACGAATACATATGACGCAGGTCTATATTACCGCATGCGCAGTTCTATAAGGTGCTGGAGTGTTGAGCTTTAAAGGCCGATACTTAAGATAGAAAATTGTTAATTGACGCTTTTTTTAATACTTTTTACACTTTGAACTTATGACCGCGCAGTCTTAAAAAGGACATCATGTTCACATATAATGATAACTGGCTGTTTTATTTTGATATTTATTGTTGTTGAAGAAAGTTTAAGCCGTGTTTACATAAATAAAAAAAATATCAATTAGACCAAATATGAATTCAAGCGCCATGTTAGATCCTTAGAAGGTTTTCTCTTTCTCATCTAAACTGAGATTAATCTTAAAAATATTATTCCTCTTAAAATACAATAAAATTATCACCTGCTATGTAATACAATTCGTCATAAGCTAATAAATATCACAGATTTTCTGGATCGTCGTCTTAAATTTCAAAATGATTTAAAAAATAACAAAATGACCACGAACAAGGTTATACAAATTTGACTAGATGTTTATAATGGTGTTTACATGCGCTTCCGTTGCATGATTATGTTTTAGTGAAGTTATCATCATTCCACAAAATATGTCATATTTTTTTTAAGAAATAGTTTTCTTTTTTTTAATTCTATATCAAAATGATTGTAGTAAATAGCTCTAGTTTGAACAAAATGTCCCTACCACAACCAAGGCCTTTTAGAGTGTGCTGGCTTGGACCGTTGTGGTTTCCAGACCGATCGCCTCCTTGAGCGAACAATATGACACAACCCTTTAACCGCGCCAACACAATGCATACATTTGTTATGATAGATATTTATGTAACGCATATATTACTTTAACTTATTTACTCAACGAGAAAAGAAAATGTTTTTCTTGTGTCCTTCTGTGACATTGCGGAAAAAAGGATTATTAAATCAGTTTATTTAAGCGATCTGTGTAGCTCACGCTTGGTTAATTTTAGGTGCGTATAGGTCAGTGTTTATGAAAAATATTTATATTACACACAAACTATGTACCGTGTACAAAGTTCATGAACCATGTCGGAAAAGTAGATTACTGAATGAACACATGGTTCATACAGAGACCGAAACCATGGATCGATAACCGACGGTGTAATGTCTGTTTACATATTGAAAGCAAAGTTAAACTAAACAGGTTTGAATATGTTTATGCGCAATGGACCCAGGGTGTAGTAGGGACTGGGTGACCAGGGTCGTTGATTAAGGGTTTCAGACCTAATGCGCAATGGACCCAGTGTGTAGTAGGGACCGGGTGACCAGGGTCGTTGATGAAGGAACTCAGACCTAATGCGCAATGGACCCAAGGTGTAGTGGGGACCGGGTGACCAGGGTCGTTGATGAAGGGACTCAGACCTATGCGCAATGGACCCAGGTGTAGTAGGGACCGGGTGACCAGGGTCGTTGATGAAGGAACTCAGACCTAATGCGCAATGGACCCAAGGTGTAGTGGGGACCGGGTGACCAGGGTCGTTGATGAAGGGACTCAGACCTAATGCGCAATGGACCCAGTGTGTAGTGGGGACTGGGGGACCAGGGTCGTTGATGAAGGGACTCAGACCTAATGCACAATGGACCCAGGGTGTAGTAGGGGCTGGGGGACCAGGGTCGTTGATGAAGGGACTCCTACTTAGTGCGCAATGGACCCAGTGTGTAATAGGGACCGTGACCAGGGTCGTTGATGAAGGGACTCAGACCTAATGTGCAATGGACCCAGGGTGTAGTAAGGGCTGGGTGACCAGGGTCGTTGATGAAGGGACTCATACTTAGTGCGCAATGGACCCAGTGTGTAGTAGGGGCTGGGGGACCAGGGTCGTTGATGAAGGGACTCATACTTAGTGCGCAATGGACCCAGTGTGTAGTAGGGGCTGGGGGACCAGGGTCGTTGATGAAGGGACTCATACTTAGTGCGCAATGGACCCAGTGTGTAGTAGGGGCTGGGGGACCAGGGTCGTTGATGAAGGGACTCATACTTAGTGCGCAATGGACCCAGTGTGTAGTAGGGACTGGGGGGCCAGGGTCGTTGATGAAGGGACTCAGACCTAATGCGCAATGGACCCAGGGTGTAGTAGGGACTGGGTGACCAGGGTCGTTGATAAAGGGTTTCAGACCTAATGCGCAATGGACCCAGTGTGTAGTAGGTACCGGGTGACCAGGGTCGTTGATGAAGGAACTCAGACCTAATGCGCAATGGACCCAAGGTGTAGTGGGGACCGGGTGACCAGGGTCGTTGATGAAGGGACTCAGACCTATGCGCAATGGACCCAGGTTGTAGTAGAACCGGGTAAAAAGGGTCGTTGATGAAGGAACTCAGACCTAATGCGCAATGGACCCAAGGTGTAGTGGGGACCGGGTGACCAGGGTCGTTGATGAAGGGACTCAGACCTAATGCGCAATGGACCCAGTGTGTAGTAGGGACTGGGTGACCAGGGTCGTTGATGAAGGGAGTCAGACCTAATGCGCAATGGACCCAGTGTGTAGTAGGGACTGGGTGACCAGGGTCGTTGATGAAGGGAGTCAGACCTAATGCGGAATGGACCCAGTGTGTAGTAGGGACTGGGTGACCAGGGTCGTTGATGAAGGGACTCGGACCTTATGCGCAATGGACCCAGTGTGTAGTAGGGACTGGGTGACCAGGGTCGTTGATGAAGGGACTCAGACCTAATGCGGAATAGACCCAAGGTGTAGTGGGGACCGGGTGACCAGGGTCGTTGATGAAGGGACTCGGACCTTATGCGCAATGGACCCAGTGTGTAGTAGGGACTGGGTGACCAGGGTCGTTGATGAAGGGACTCAGACCTAATGCGGAATAGACCCAAGGTGTAGTGGGGACCGGGTGACCAGGGTCGTTGATGAAGGGACTCGGACCTTATGCGCAATGGACCCAGTGTGTAGTAGGGACTGGGTGACCAGGGTCGTTGATGAAGGGACTCAGACCTAATGCGGAATGGACCCAAGGTGTAGTGGGGACTGGGGGACCAGGGTCGTTGATGAAGGGACTCAGACTCGGGGTTAACATTACTTTCAAATACATATTACCAGTGACATTTAATTCTAGACTGAGAATTTGGTTGAAAACAATGTTTATTTTTAAGATAATTTTAATGTTCAGTATGATAACATACAAGTACAATATCGCATATTATTTCACAAATACATTGTACATATATTCGTATTGTAGGCGTAAATGTCGTTAATATGATGGTTTAAATCATCCTATCTAAGTGTCAAAAGTGAAGGATGAACGCTTTGTTGACATAGTTCCTTGAATACTGGATATAAGTGCGAAAAGGCTATAAAGGAAATATGTATGAGATAGCTACATAGATGATTAATATTAAAAGTATATTTAAAAGAGACAGCCCAATATGTACAGGCCAAACAAAAGATATAACATTTTTACAAGATGGTAGGAACTATGTCTTTCAAAATATAAATATACTGTTTTAGACAAACAAGTGTTGTATATCAATAGAAACAATGTTTTTACGAAAACAAACAAGTGTAGGTCGCCCAGAACCGTCTTATAGTAGTTAATGTTGCCACTAGCAGGAAGATATTCTGAAACTGTATAACGGCTGGCAGTCCATACCTTTAAATTCAATTCCGATGATACCATGATTATCAATATTTGTAGTAAGTTAATACGCAATGAGATCTATATATATTTATATATGTCCTGTCCTTTTTAATGACATATTCACGAAAAAGATCATGTGGTATGCAATAAACCTAGCGTATTAATTGCAAACGGCTTTAAATACACTTTTGTGTTCTGTGCATGATCCAAGGCCCGATTACGTGTTCATTTTAAATGCAATATTGGAATTTTGATTGCATTTTGGGTGGTATGTTCATGGAGTCTTTTGTGGATCATCGACTACACTCTAATCATATTAAATCTCGATCGTCACATAATATGTATTAGAAAAATCTTAAGCTTCATTAGTTATCACGTAAAATCAAAATCATAAAATAAACATGAAGTTACAACGTTAAACACATTTGAAAGTGGAAATGAGAAAATCCACATGAAATACATCGTATATGTATTTATTTCCAAATATAACACTGCCTAAACAAAACAAAAACAAAGTGTAAGTTATTAACGTTAACTTTGCTTTTAATCTAAGATAAATGTACGATAATTGGTTAGGAAAAAAGGTAAGTGGGCCTGATTATAAGCTTAATGTGTCATAGTTTCGAGTTAATATGCGTATTGCACAAGAAATCACTAAGATCGTAAGTTTGAGGTATTAAATTAAATCAAATTGAATTTTGGACGTAAGTCTACATCACTTAAATACAAGAAGTTTATATGTAGTCCAACGCGTTTGTTCAGAAATAAAAAAAAATAATACAAACTTTCCGATATTATTTGTCTGTTTGCACTGAATATTGTCCGATTGCACCTTTTAATATCTCAATGTATACTAATGTCAATGTTGAAGTTAGAATGGTTATACTCATATTGTATAAAAATTTGTTATAATATCATCGCTAAGCAATAACATAATACATTATAAATGCAAAATCAACAAAAATAAAGATCTGAAATTCAATAACATCCATCAATACGCCTATTCAGCCGGACCGGTATCAGCGTTGTACAAAATAAACCAACTCAACATAATGGTATAACAACTGAATGTTGTAAAGGTCTTGGTAGTTTCATCTCATCAAGCTTCACCTTTCAATGAAAACTGACACCACGTAGGCAAATAAATCAGTGTAAGGTCCTCAATTGTGTAAACATGAGATGATGTTGTGTATGCATCTTTTAGTACACCTCAAAAAACTAAAGTAACAAGGGAGACAAATGCATAGCTGTTATTTTTAGGTTGCTCCCCTTCGTAAGTTGAGAACATTTTTGAAAATCCTACTTTTGTATTATTAGATATTGGAAATGTGTAAAAGATCGGATAAATCAAGTTTACAATAAGAAATAAAAACTAAAAACAGACTACCAATCAAAACATTATTTCTGTTAAAAATTCGTGCTGCTATATACGTATCGGACTTTCTGATATTGCACAACTTTAATAGCGCAACTATTTGGGAAAATTTATTTTATCATTTTACAACTAAAAAACGAAAAAAAGTCCCCCAAAAATTTTATGAAATAAACTTAATTGAAAAAAAAAACGAAAAGAAGATTCCTTTGGAAAGCCATTATATATCTTTTCACTGTAAAATTATCGTAAAAAGAGGTGAGTAAAATTTGTAGAAGTAGTAATAATAAATAGATGTACACTGTTAAAACAGAGTTGGTGCCTGTGGCAGCGTTGGTACAGTCAGGGGCTTGTTTGTTTCTTTGTTTATTGGGTTTATCGTCCCGCCAACAGTATTTCAGTTATCCGGAGACAGTGCCCACTTGAAGCAGATATAGTGCTGCCTTCACTGTGTATAGCATGCCATGAACACCTGGCATGATACCACAACCAGTTACATTATCCTGATACCGGGCCAACCAGTCGTGGAACTGCCCTTATATTTGCTTGAGCGTTAGCAAGAAAGCTATACTACTACCATTTTTAACGACGGTATGTCGCGGCCCGGGATCAAACTCGGGTCCTCCCGTACCTGGAGTCGTCACGGACTTGTAATTCTTTAAATGTCTTATTGGCTGCCTAAGTGCAAGGGTCGAAGACCCGGTAGGATTAAAACTTCCAAATGCGGAGGTATTAAAGTTTACTTGCCGTGTGCTGGTAGTTCTACCCAGACATAATTCTGAGGGTTGATCACAAGGGATTTAATCACTAAGTATTGCGTGTTCATTTATTTGTTGTCATTTACCAGTGGTCGTGTTTGTTGAATTTCGAAGTTCTGTCCAAGTAACTGTCGAAACTTTGTTTTATTCTTAAACGCCAAACGATGATCTTGTCATTTTGGAAATGGTGAGAAAAGTAGAAAATATACAAAAACTCGCGGACGGTATATCTTAGTATGTAAAACAAATGGTACAAATATTTTGCACAATAATGACTGATACGGCTTCCGACACACCTACATGCTATGTTGTAAATTATAAACTGTTGTATTTCGTGGTTTCCGAGTATTACTAAAATAATCTTTCTCATTGTGCGAGCAGAAGAACATTTTCATGATTAATTATTCATAAAATTCATATACGCCAAAAAAACATTTCGATTTTTTTATTCAAAATAACGTCACCTTTTATATGGGCAGAAGGATCATTTAGAATACCAGTTTGTTCGTAGATAGGCATATCAACAGGAATCATTTCCCTTATGACTTTGTACGTCGGAAACAATCCTGTTTTTTGTGTACGCAAGTTCTCCCCCTTGGAAAACCCGTCCCAGTGGTTTCCATAATAACCGATAGAATCTCCCACCCGGAGGTCAATTTCTTGGACAGTCTCGGCTGTATGGTTAGTCACAGCTCTCCAGATGTCACGTCTCTGTCCTGAGAAGTAGAACCTGTCGTCAAGAGACCGAAATCTTGCGGACATATCCGAATACCGGGTCTGCATCAACGCATATGCCGCTCGGCAGACCTGAAAATAAAAAACGATCCATGTTTTCATAAAATGCATGACCTTATCATTCTTAACATAGACAGTAAAGTTAGAATAAGGTCCCTTTATATCATAACGCTTCACAATTATCCAATTTTGTGATTTGTGCTTCCGCATTGTTTAATAGTTCCGTGCATAATAAGAAAGAATTATATATTATTTTACAAACCAAAGTTTCTAGATAGATGTAAAATATCTTGTGCAAAAGTGGAATAAATTAAAAGAATGACAAGAAATGTTCTATAAAAACCACTCAAAGGGGCATAACTAAAAAACGGAAGAAGGTAGAGTTACCGTTCTTGTACACTGCACTTTGAATCATTGCCAGAAACATGCATACCAAGTTTAGAGACATTTGGATCTACGGTGACTAAGTTACACTCCGTACAAAAAATGCTTTAAAAAATCAATGAAAGGGGAATAATTCAAAAACGGAACAAGGTAGTGTTACGGTTCTTGTGCGCTGCACTTCGAGTCATTGCCAGAAACATGCATACCAAGTTTAGAGTCATTTGGACCTACGGTGATAAAGTTACACTCCGGACAAGAAATGCTCTATAAAATCAATTACAGTGGAATAATTAAAAAAAAAACTGAACAAGGTAGAGTTACGGTTCTTGTGCGCTGCACTTTGAGTCTTTGCCAGAAACATGCATACCAAGTTTGGAGTCATTTGGACCTACGGTGACAAAGTTAGGCTCCGGACAAGAAATGCTCTATAAAATAAATCAAAGGGGAATAACTAAAAACAGAGGAAGGTAGAGTTACGGTTCTTGTGCGCTGCACTTCGAGTCGTTGCCAGAAACATGCATACCAAGTTTGAAGTCATTTGGACCTACGGTGACAAAGTTAGGCTCCGGACAAGGAAATCCGGACGCCGCCGACGCCGCGGACGCCGCGGACGCCGCCGCCGACAAAGTAATCCCTATATGTCGCCTAGTCAGGCGACAAAAAAACTGTAGTGGTCAACACAGGTGCTTAATTAAAGCAACAAGGAGACCATTAAGTATAGATAAGAGACGTAAAGAGCGATACGATCCCCACTACATGTAGATTTAACACGTGCTCACATCTGGTCAGATTGGCATAATCTACTTGAGTTAAGAAAAATCGTTGATGGCCTACAAAAAATTACCTATATAGTAAATTTACTATATTTTAAAGTGTTATTGTATTAAGTATTATGCTATCTTAATATTGGGGAAAAGTCAACAGCTTCCGCTTTATCTGTTTTAGTAATTCTTAAGCTAAACATCATAGTATTTATCTAAACTGCGAATGCGGGAAATGTAATCTGAATTTTCATCAGTCATAACCAATACACTAAAGCTCTTTTTATGTGGCAATAATTAAAGTCAGTATGGAGAGAGGGTCGTGGCGAAGCGGCGATGCGTACACATCATTTCATGCCTAGCTACACCCGCGGCGAATATCAGCCATATTAAAGAAGCCTCAGGATAAACTAAATCTCAGCCTTTAAGATTTGAGTGAAATCATGATTTAATTTTAAATTCACCCTTGACCTTTTTTGATAAATATCATTGTGACGTTTTGGTTGGGTGTGGTTTTGAGAAGTTTTGTGAATGCGGGACTCATATATATTCTCCCGCGCAGTGCATTGGCTACGCAACAATCACTGCCACACCGAGTTCCCACGTGACCACTTATAAAATTGATACACAACTGCACTTTTTTTAAAAAGTCATAACGCTTCCCGCCTGGACTTTATTACTCTATTTCTACCAAGAGAATATTAAAAATGTCGGAAAAAATGTTACGTCATCAAATATCAATCATTAATTCGTGTTCTAGTTGTTAAGTCAAGCAGAAAGTTGTTCGGAAACAACGTATTTCTCAATCAGTATAAAGAATTAACAAGCTAAACTGAACAGGTAGAAATAAAACATTTAAGCTTTATAACTTAATGTGGCAGAGGTCTTCCTTACATTGGTGGATTGATACCAAAGTCCTGCGCATCCTCCTACGTAGAGTTATCGTTCGTTTCCTTCACATATTTGTCCGCTAAAGGCTCTTGACCACGAATGTCAAGGTTATTGGCGTTTAAAGATAACAATCTTTGTAATAGTTCTGGAGATTCGCGACTAACACGTGACGTTTCAATTCTTTATAGTCTGTTTTGGTGTGGAAACTTCAGATTATTTGTATATTAAGCAATAATTATTTTTTAACTTCTTACTCGAATCAGAGTATGCAATATGAAAAGAAAAATTATAAATATTAAGATAATATATATTATAACAAAATAAATAAGCAGTTTAGATAAACATAAACGCAGATTCAAAATAAACATGAATAACAAACGGACATCAATTAACAACATTTAAAGAATTCGTCTTTATTCCATCTATATTTCACAAGCTAATTATGTAGCCAAAAGTACTATGTAAATGTAACGAACTTACAATGTAGAAGAGTGAGAGAGACTCCTGCGCTGTGGATTAACTTCCACAACCTTAATTTGATAAAAATAGATAACTACCAAGGAACATGTATTAATGCACGATATACTTACGTTTGAGGAAAATGTGCAAACGATGTAATCGGAGCTGGCCAGTAAGAGGATATCCTTAATAATGCCGTAAAGAGACGCCTGGTTTAGTCGTGTGCTCGGGTTCATAGCGGCCGATACAACAACCTGGTCGGATACAAATGTAAAGTCCGGATACCTGAAACGAACAAAAATATAGCACATATTGGTCAGTTCCTTGTTGGTGGTACATCTAATTACAGCGACCAATTTCTGATCATCATACGACGTCGAACTCGGAGGCAAATATTAAAATTCCGATCTCAGACACCAACAGTAATGTAATTTACCAGCTACATGCCTGATTACACGGTACCAGATGTTCTTAACAGTTTTTTTTTGTGTAAAATGCAACACTTTAATGCAACACTTTAAATGAATTACACATTATGGCACAGGAATTATCATTACCCTATGCCGTTGTGTTGCGTTGTTTTTGTTGTTGTTTGTTTTGTTTTTGTTGTTGTAGTTTTGCAATTTATGATATAGGTAGTGTTTATACATTTAATAGTGCTGTTTTCTACAGCACAATAGCCAAATTTTATGAATAATCTGAAGAAACATGCTGATCTTAATGTTCAATTTGTATTCAAAGCGAAGCAGATTACAGCGACATGGCCTCACTTCTTAAACTATAGCTTTCTGAGTTGTTAAAAAACTACAGCGATAAGAAGGTTTATCTAATCTCTAGATCAGTTTTAAGATATGTAATTTCGTTTGATAAGTTTTTTCTTTGCTTCTCAACGCATTTTGCGGCTCAATTTACATATTTAACTGACTGAAACATACATTTCGAGGCAATACAAGTGGATGTGGCCGTTTGTATTCTCTGCTCCAGCACAATGATGGCGACACCCGAGCCTATTTTTGGTGGTAAACTCTAGCCAAATGTCTAGGTAGAAGAAATGGCGCTGCGCAGGTTGTCTGTCAGCTTGAGGATCCCCAACCTCAACATGGAAGTAGTCACCCGACCAGAACAAAGGCTAAAGAGTTACAACTCTTAACCCCTCGAACATGTGCATCCTAGTGCTTAAAACATTAAGACCATTTATCTGCACACTGAAGTTAATAATATGCATTACGTCTTTCTTACAGGCTTAATACTTACTTGAGGGTTGCCTCTTTTAAGACATTTGGATCATCAGTGCAAAGTAGAACACGACGGATGACTGTTCCTGATTTTCCTGTTGGATTGTATTCTTCATACGCGGCGAACCAAGCTTTTGCATGGGTCATATACTCGTCTAATTGATGCAATCCTGCCTCTTTTTGTGCAACTTTATCAGTCCGCCGCACGTGTATGCTGTAAGAAATTCGAACTTTAAAAATGTTGTTTGTACATGCATTAAATCTGCTTAAAACTTCCTTTAACGTACTTCTTTTTACATATATAACACGCATTAGATTACGTGGATTTCAGTCGGCCTGGAAAAGGGGTATATCGATGTTGCTTTTGAGATTCTTCTTTGCCGAATACGTCTTGTTTTAAATTGTTTGTACTAATAACATTTGTTTCCGGGTGTATTTTGTTTCAATTTTTTCCTCATCAAAGACATGAAAGGGTCGAGGGTATTCTTTCCAACACAGACACTTTTATATCTATGTTGTCAAACAAGCAAATACTTTACACAAGAAAGTTTATCTGCTGAACTAAGGAATAAACAATGTAAATGGCATGAACCATTTGTCAACCAGGGAAAATAAAATAAGTCTTCAAAACAAGGCAAAAGGCAATAATGGGTAACCATTGAGGAAACAGATAAATAATAAAGTGAGTAATATGCTAAACGTTGTTTTGTAGTTGTTAAACAATAAGATGACCCATATAGACAGTTGTAGGATCATTATGAATATATGTGATGTTTTGAGAAATGTCAATAATTATTGCCATACAGTCTTTCAAAGACTATGTCTTGCAACATTGGTTTGTTTTACATAAATACATTTTTATATGTTCTGAGTTCAAGTAGAATGTTACGTTCAAATTCATTTGTTTTACATATTCTGAATTCTAGAGGAATTCTCACACCCATTTTGGAATTAAAACTCTTTCATCAAAGTCTTTAGCATTAACATGCAGCTCTTCCAACATGTGTTTTACTTGTCCAATGACTTGTTCTACATACTGGCATTCAGAAAACAATTAACACAGGGGTTCTTTATGCATATGGCAAAAGCTAGAGTTTTTTTACAGGTTCACATTTTATACAAAAGCTAGTTTATACCGGTCATCATGTGTGCGATTTGTGTTTGAAACCACTGTTAATAAGTGTTTTGGTACTTAAAACAAATTTGTTTGGATAGTTTTAATCTAATAATTGACTGTAAAATTATCCATTTGATTGTCAATAAGATGAGCGCAATCATGTTATGAGGTTATGGCGGTATATTGTTGGTGAAACAATCGTCTATTGACGATGTGGGCAGATCTGCGTATACGCCGCTCACTATTATTACTAACCGCTTCTTCAGTCCTCCAGTCAGGACATGTATGTTCGGAACATTTGCTTGCAAAACCACATTTCGCATCATATACAATATATACATTTTTTCGTTCAAATTAGAAAAGATTATAGCGGTGCTTACCCGATAAACGGACGCGACAAATTCCTTTTCTCAATAAATTCTTTGAGACGTTCCTCAATATCAGCCATTGGTTTAATAGAGAACCTCAATATCTGACCAATCCACCACGCCGATGCATCTCCATGGTAACGGGTTATCTGATGAGCCAGATCCTTTGGAATTGCAAATGGCGCGAACTCTGGCGTGGGCGTCGACAAACTTAGACTCTCCATTTGTATAGTTGGAATGGCTTCTAGCTCGGTCTTTGATAATCCTAAATATATTAAATCAATTATTTACTATTTAAAATTTATATTCTCACTAGAACTGTATTATTGTTTTAAAGTACACAGCAAAGACACAATTAATTTCAATAGAATTACAATTGAAATAGTAATGAAAGACAAATGAATAAATTTAGAACTACAGGCGACGCGCATGTTCAGCTGGAAAAAGTACACACACCAAAGTTTTAGCCCCTAACAGATTCGTAATTAAAATACAACACTAACCTAACCAGTTGGTACTACTGGAAGTGAACATCGGCTGACATCGAGTGTTAATTGACTGGAGATGATTTGCATATATATCTGCGGGCGGTTTTCGCTGGAAATACACTGTCCGGTTTGTTGCGTATCCGGCTATTAGGCAAGATGCTACATGGTTCAGAAGACACCCAAAACCAGTTCCGCAAAGTTGAGAGGCTTTACAGTACAAGTGGCGAATTCCTGAACAATTCTGGGGATTCTGGAAACAAAAGCTAACGCCATCACTAAGAGCCTTTTTTAAACACAACACAATCTTTCAATGATCTGTCTCTTAGTTTATCTAATGTTCTTTACAGTTCGCATATATTCATAAAATAATAAAAAATAGATTTTCCAAGTAAAACACTGCATCAAACAAACTCTTATTCTCAAAAGTATCATTTTAACTGACACTCAAATGATAAAACTAAATACCAATATGGAACTTTGGAATGAACCAGCGGCCTCCAATCGGATGGCTGAGACTTTATCAGCCAGGTAGATACAAATACGTTTTTAAATACTGTTCTTTTAATGTTTGTTGCAATTATACATGAACTTTATGCACCAATTTCGTCAAGAATGCTTTGTTCAATTGCTTGGCAAATTTAGTAACATTGTTTATTACTCGCCGTAGTGCCTAAGTCAGAGTGGCATGTATAACGTAAAATTCTTGATCCTGATCAGACAGCTCAAAATCTCTATTTTCCTAGCGTGATTGGTTATGCGTGATCGATTATGCATGATCGATTCAAACCTATTGACATTTTTGTTTGAAATAAAACACAAAGAACATATTTCTTGTTCTTATCCTGTTTAGCCTGAAATGATCATGCACAGGCAAAGAAGTGTAGTCTCAGATCAGTCAGTTCCCATTGGAAGCAGTCTTGTCAGGGTCTGCACTATTTGCTCTGGGTCTCTAGCAAAGGATAGGCACTTTTAACTAGATGTCAAAATATAACTTCGAATAAGACTAGATTATCATGTTGCAGGTCATGGATATATTTATATGTGAACAATGTTAAAAATGGCATTAATTACCTGAAGCTGGTGCAATCTAGACTGAACTATGTGTGTTATGCTGGCTAAACCGTGTCGACGTTTCCCTTCATCTATTGTCACATTTTTGGAAATAATTTTATAATCGTCTTCAAGAATTCTGGAAGTAAAATAATAACGATTATATGCGCGTAACCTGAATTAGCTGGGGGTCGTTCTATAAAAAAACTTACTTATGCTTTCTCACTTTAATTGACATTAATCTTCAGCTTAGAAATATATCCACAACCATAAGAAACTTTCTTAGGCTAGACACGTAATAAATGATTTTTAAGTATTAAGTGTCTTTAAGGAAATAGTTGATTTTTTTCTGAAAATGGTCAGTTAATATAAGGCAAAAAAACAGTTTTAAATAACTAATATACTTTTTGGATAAGAAAAAAAAGGCAGCAATAGAAACTCGCGTGATAGTATCTTTATAGATGCCCTGCAAAAAGAAACATTAATGCTTATGATTTCTTTATGCTAAGAGGGTTTAACGATCTGTTTTTATGTCTGGGGGGATGCAACTGATATAACCTGAAAAAAATGTTTTCACTGTCATGTGTAAATAAAATTCTAAAGTGTTAATTACTTGAGAAAATTAATAAAGATGCATATAAATCTGAGAAGAGAACATCTTTCTACAATGGCGGTGTCATTTTTGGTATATCTTGGTATTTTGAGTTTTACAGCACACCGACACTAAACAGGTCATATTGCGCCGAGGTTTATCTTTGTATCGTTTTTTTTTATTAAAGTCTAAACTACTAAACTTTCGTTTTAACAATAATCATTTGCTATTTAAAAGTTTACCGTTATTCTCTTTATGCATATACATAACAATCAATGTATCTATAAGTGGGACTTATATAGCATTCTCTATCAAACCATATCCATTGAAAGTTTGATAAAATCTGGTAGAAAAAGAAGCATCAGACTAACACATAGTGATGCAAAGTATGTGTGTTTTGTGTTTCGACCTGTCTGACCGAGGTACACTGGGCTCTGTTATAGATAATCAAACCATAACATAGTAAAGCAAAGTATGTGTGTTCTGTGTTTCGACCTGTCTGACCGAAGTACATTGGACTCTGTTATAGACACATAGTAAAGCAAATATAGACACATCAAATAAGACAACGAGTTGATAGTTTTAAAATCAGTTTTTACCATATCTCTATCTTTGTATAGATTTTATATAAAACATTTACAACGGTGTTTTAATGTTTTATTAAATCGGATAAATATAACGATTGAATTCGATTGTACCCGTATCGATTGAGAACCGCTAAATGCCAGTTTATGCTTTTTGTATTATTCAATGTATGCCCAGTATTTGGAAGGTACAATTACAATTTCCTGCTATACTTTGCCATTTTCCTTTTAATAAAGCGATGTGTTTTATATGGCCCTTTTACGTAGGATGTAAGTGAGTTGTGTTTGTGGAGGGGGAGGCGGGTGTGTGTGTGTGTGTGTGGGGGGGGGGGGGGGGGGGGGGGTCAGTTCTACCTGGCTGGATACAGCCTGGATGCAGAGGTATAAGGGAAGGGGTGGGTAGGAGAACATTGCCGACCAATTACAGGCTCTAAGCTCATGTGCTTCAAGAATGACTAAATGTTTCACGGCCGTTGCTATCATCCCTGTGGATATAGTACACAAATTAAGGGGGTTATAACCTAAACAATTGTGTTCTTACAGCATTACAGCATGATTCTATCTTTTGCGGGCGGGTTGTAAAGAATGTCATTTTTATGCCTTTAAAAACAAATCGGTAACTTTAATGTTTAATACTATTTTACTTACCGAGAGATAGTTTCGTTATTTTCCAAGAACGTTTCAACAAACTTCGACACATGAGTATCTTGATTGCTTTTCAACGACGTTAGCAATTTTTTGATGTCATTCCATGCTTGCGTCCTTGACAAACGTTCCCCTGTCCAATCAATGGTTTGCGTCAAGCCCATGGAAAACATCTGCGGCTCACTATGTAAATAGAAGACGATTGTATTTAAAAACTATGAAAGAAACAACATTTTTAATATTATTTTAACATTTTAAACACTATACAAAATCTTTGTCATATATATTTAAAAATTATATGGACAGTTTATTAAATATTGATCAAGCTAATCAAAGCATTTTAAACCTGTGGTTTTCAAGTTGTTTTTTTCCTTTCCGTTTTGATAATGTCCAGTTCTGTTCCAAAAACTAATGATTTACAATTTAATTTTAAATAGCTGAAATAAATAAAAAAGAAATTGAAACCGTTTTTGAATCACGTTTATCCCCGTAGTGATTCAGGAACCGGAAAAGGTGTGTTTCTACTTATGTAAGGCTTTGTATAAAAGGTTGTATCGGACAGTTTGCCTATATGTAATAATTGTAATAACATCTTACCGCTCTACTGATAATATTGTGCATAATTGCTGCAATAATTTATACTTAAGTTTCAGTTTTATTGACTGTCTATAACATGACCCCAATTGTTGGACTGAACCAATCGTACACATATCGCTTATGTCCATTGTTTACAAATCTATAAATAAGCCCGAAAGCGATATCTGCTTAAAATAAATATCGACAGCAGGGCTGATTACCCTGCTCATCGTATAATGCTATCTCAAAAGTATGTGGTCACGTGGATTTTTTAGTTTTAAATAGCTACCTGTGGAGGTAACAATAATTTATTTAGTTGCGTAAGAAAAAATGTTCAAAATGTCGGATACTATCTTTAAAAGAAACAATGATACATATTATACTGAGAACGAGTTTGGTCACTTATTAACATAGTGCGGTTATCGGTTAAACAGGAAGCTCTTACACACGTTTTACTCAAAATCACCGATAAGTAAATTATCAATATGTGAGATCGATGCCGACAAGTAGGCGGTGAGGCCTGTGACGTCTTATAATAGAACTGCTATGTACAACATCTGCCACTTAGCCTTATTTCCAATACAACATTTCTGGTGAAACCTCCAGATAGAAAATGTTCCTCTAGTACTCCTCAAATGAACCAACTAAACCATGCAGATCTTATCTTACACGATTACGTCATGATGCAATCGGAACTCCTCGAGTAATTCCGTTCTCGGGACAATCATCCCTCGGATGGTGCAATAATACTGACTGATATCACTATCGTTTTTCGGAAAGAAGTCCGAAGAAGATTATGCCTAAAATGTAGTTCGCACAAAACATAAACAATGGCATCGTTTGACAGCTGTGTGTCTGCTGCGTTTGGTAAATTAAAATTGGATGATTTAAAATTGAAGCCGCAACAAAATGAAGTTTTACGGTGAGCAGTCATCTGAGATGCCATCTTTGTTTTGACTTCTGCCATAAAAGAAGTCCCATTTAGGGAAATTGCCGATTGATCCGACTATCAACATACATCCGACAGATGATTCGTGAATTATCCGAGGTTTTCCGATTGGTCACGACGAAGTAAAAATATACTTGTCATCTAATGGCTTCGCTAGCTGGACTGCAGGAATATGACAAAGCCTCTCGTACTGAAACTTTTCTTAGCAAGAGTGGAAACAATAACAAAAAAACTAAAAAAGCCGCAGATGAAGTTTTATGTGTGTAATGATAATATAGCTATTTAACGTTATTACATGACAGTCTCTTAATGATACACCTGCCGCTGCTGCTCCTTTAGGCACAACGTATGTACGTTTCCTAGGTCGCGAGTAAACGATATTTCTAACCTAGCGGTTTACCTGTCCCGTGAAGTGCGTTTTGCGACGTCCGCCAAAAACCATAACTGTTCTGTAAGTTTTGGAAACAATGTTTTTTTAGGTGTAATAAAGTTTTATACTGCCTGACTTAATTTCTTCTGAATTCATATACAGGTACATTTTATATGTAGGTGTGTCGAACCGCTCTGCGCTACTAGTTCATACAATAGGTGAGGTAAAATGTTACAAATCAAAATGATAATAAGACCTATGAGAATAACCACATATACTAAGATTTGAAAAAAGCACTGGACAAAGGCACACACACGCAAGTTAAATGTAAAATTAATATAAAACGCTGAAACGAGACTTTCTACATTAGCGAAAAAACAAACAAAACAATTGCTACCTCCTTGGGTTTCTCCAATAAAAACAATCTAAATAAAATATATCTTCAAAGTAAATAAAGTGTTCTTATACACACCTAACAAACGTGGAGGTTCCTGCAATCACTGTCTTCAATCGAGCAACAACATCTGGGTCCATGGACAGAAGACTCCCAAGACCAGTCAGTTTTGAGTGGACATATCGCCAGAACTCCAGCCATGTCCGCTCAACATTCCTACTGGATACTTGATACTGGACTTCTGGAAAATGGCCTTCCGTTCCAGATGGATAAAGGATCGTTTTTGCTATAGTTGGTTGATGATGTTCCTCCGGAAGATACTTAGCTTGATTATCCTTCCTGATGACCCTTTATAAAAGATTGGGCACATGTAAACAAAGTTGCGGTCAAAATTTGAAGAAAGAATGAAAAAGTGATAATGCTGGATGCTATACAAGCTATCATCGTCTGGCAAAATCACGGTTCATTTGTCATTAAAGTTGGTATCCAGTTTGGACCAGGTTTTCGTTCATGCAAACAAATATATTATGAAAAGAACCCGAGAAATGCTGTTGACTGATTCCTTACATGTAAAAAGTAGAGCATAACAACACCGCCCGTCATTAAATGTATAATCTATCCGAGTCACGCTGCACATTTAACTACATTTGTATTTTCAAACTGATAAAGTCACATGACCACTAACGTTCGAGATCACGTTACACCATCTTACGGTTACGACGTCGGTCTGACTTCAATATCATATTTAGCTGAAACCATGCCTATTTATAGACTTGGAAGGAATGTGCACCAAAAGCGACATATTTCACATTTTTTCTGTTAAACAATTGAGGAAGGACTATAAATCTCCTCTACTTAAACTTTAGTATGAGTTGTGCAGCAATTATGCCAAACTTCCCCAGAACAGGGTTAAGATGTTGTGACTATTAAATAAGGGTAAATTTTCGAATTTTTTAACAACAAAAAGTCATTGTTTTTGTCTGATACATCAATAGCGACCTCCTTTTGGCCTGTATAGAGACGTCCAGTAATAACAGTTAGAGCGGGGCCTGGCGCACCATCGGTCAACTGAAGGCTTCCCTTACATGAAAGTTCTCGCTCCGACCGGGACTCAAACCCACGTGGTAAAGGGATATGGAATCAGAAGAGTTCCATATCGGCCACACACGACCCCTACAAAAAATCCTTAGATGCGCACTTAAATTAAACATACGTTATTTCAACAACTTGGTCGAATGATTAACGTCAGTCGGTAATAACCTTATCTAAGGTGTGTTTCTAGCATGTTGATTCAGTTTACCTGGATCTGTTGAAGTTGATCTGCTGTTTGACAAGCAGATTGTCTGAATCCAGTCGGGACGTCAGTTGATACATGGCCACCAACCACATAAGGGCAACCCAGAATGAAACCACACGGAGCCATTTATAGCGGGCCATGTATATACGACCTGCGAATAAAAAGAAACACATTTTATTTAATTTTGTGGTGTGAAAAGGGATTTCGGAAGCACACAGGCTTGACCCTGCATGACAATGATTACACACGGTCAGTTATGCATACCTGTGAAGAAGTAGTGCGTGCAACAATCCAATGAGGCTATACGTGTCTAGGCAAGCTTCAAATGGTAACATTAATATTGTTTACTGTTTAAACAGGAATTTAATTACATTGTGTTATTCAAATATACGTGAAAAGCAGATTTATAAATAAACAATGTCGTGTACGAATATCACTCATTGACTAGGGGAAAGGGTCGAAATGGGGAGCGAACTGCAATAACAGTGTTCCACTGACTATGATGAACAAAACAACGCGTTGATACAGGTTGCTATAAAATGCGCTCGCAGAGTATTGTTTATATGTTTACAATTTTGTGGCATAGATTCCTTGTTTTCTTACCCAATTTGCATGTATAATTGTGTTAAACAGGTATATTGTTGACGTCAGTCGCGCACACGTGTTCAATACACGATGTAGGTTCAAGATTTACTCTCACCTCAGAGGTTCTGAATGATATGTTTACGTATTTGTCACAACTCCTTTGTTCACCTTACTTACAGTTTAAATGAACATAATACTAATGTACTTGAAAGATGGGATGGAGGCTTGGGAGTATTTATCCATACATTTGGCAAAATGGACTTTACTTTTTGCTACCATTGATAGAAAAAGACAATAAAGTTATGTTTGTTCTAGGTACGATGTCACGCGAATCCGCTAATCTTAAAAATGATAAAAAATGGGATTTTAAAAGTATCACAATCCGCTTACAAAAGACAGACAGCCAAACCTAAAAATAAAAATTGTAACTTAACTATTTTTAGAAGACGACCGTTAACTAAATGACAAACTTTAAATGACAAAACCATGGAATTTATCAAATGTTCAACTGACTCTCACCACCTATAGATAGTTTCCCCATCAGTGAAGATCCTTTCAATCTCCAACGCAGTGATCTCCCTCTTTTAATAAGGAGAATTTCTGCTACCACACAGAAATC
The DNA here is from genome assembly GCA_007844125.1 of Sinonovacula constricta. Classification (NCBI taxonomy): domain Eukaryota; kingdom Metazoa; phylum Mollusca; class Bivalvia; order Cardiida; family Solecurtidae; genus Sinonovacula; species Sinonovacula constricta. Next base: position 5,033,209 of record CM017572.1, read on the forward strand.
CTTCCAGATCTGGAAGGATTTGATTTTTTTTACTTTTAATTTTTGTTCAGTAAAATGACAATCGGAATGAATGTGTATGTTAGAATAACGACTAATAATGGATAAAAAAACAACAAATTCTAACGATAAAGAAAAAAAGGAATGTATTTATCACTACAATCTTAACAACTCGGCCATTTCCGTCCTTTCGCCGAGGGCGAAATTTCAGTGTTACACCGGTTACCACAACACAGTAAGTTCAAAAATATGTAAACAATATATAAAAGGTATAAGTTTAACAGCGACGTAAAATCACGCCAACAACAGAGCCGCCATATTGCTTCTGTCACATGATCTGACTATCGTCACGTGATTTTGTATGATGGCAGTGGTTTTAAGCCAGCGTAGCGATGTCGTAAACCCTGTGCGGAGTTTGAGATCCTTTATCTTGGAAGCCATCTTGGATCGCAACTTCAAGGGATAGAAGCGTGTTGTTATTTTCTTGTAATTTCTTCATTTATGGTCCAAAAATTGAAGCTATACACCATTGGAAACCTTTTGAAATTAATATTTTTAGAAAACAATATTTTTAAAATTGATAAATGCAAAAAGAATTTATACACAGAAATAAGAAAAGTTATTGGCTCATCCTTAAACAAAATGTAAAGTGCATCTTGTTTTGGTTGTATTTTTTACCTTTTAATCTATCAAAATATAGTTTTGATATTTATAATACTTAATATAAGCTGTTGAATTTGATATAAAATTCAGTAAAATAGACTGAAAGCAGTTGGGGACTTTGTTTGTACGAGAGTTTACGTTATTTGCTTATACTGGATCACAATAGCGGCAGCATGATAAGTGATTTTAAAGAAACGGATTATTTTAAGCACACACACGCACGCACGCACGCACGCACACACACACACACATTTGACAACAGAATTCCGGCCAGAAATTCGTGTGTATTTTCTCCAACCTAAATGGGGCCACACACAATAAATCCTACACAGCACGCGGGAACCTTGATTTCAACTTCCAATTATTTATAATTGTTAATTTGAGGATTTCAGTAAAGAAAAAGTGTTGTGTTAAATAATCGGGTTCTCTAACGATATCATATATGGTCTCGGATCTCTCTCTCTCTCTCTCTCTCTCTCTCTGCCTGTCTGTCTCTCTCTCTCTCTCTCTCTATATATATATAATATCTCTCTCTCTCTCTCTCTCTCTCTCTCTCTCTCTCTCTCTCTCTCTCTCTCTCTCTCTCTCTCATTTAGAGCGAATTATTTCACGATATGTACGGTCTAAGAATTGAGGACCTAGTCAGACTTGTTTTACTAAACATACAAGTTTATGAAGATTTCTTTTCCAGACTCTCCAAAACAGGGTTAAGATCATGTTTCATGTATTTTGCTATAATCAAAATGTCGGATGCCACCTTTACATGCGCCCATTTTTTTCAGTTATGACCATTGATGATGTACTTTACAGCGACATTGAACTTGTTTATGTTTGTGTGTGGTTTGTGCCAGTTTTGTAGACTACTAATAGATGTTCTTCTACGTTTTAGTTTAGAATGGAAAATGCAATTCGTGTGATAACATCAAAATTGTTGCCACACGGTATGTATTTAGGAAATATAAACGCCGAGTTTTATATGACTTAATGTAATGCATTCTTGATAATGACTAGATATATGTTATAAAATCCGGAAAAAAACAGTAACGTTTTAACAGATGGACAAATACTAGCCATCCCCACTTCCCCCCTACTTATATGGCAAAGGTGGCAAAAAGTTCATGTTGCCAAATCAAAGCATAAATACTCTCCCGATCCCACCCCAACATATTAGTACATTAGTTATTTACTATTCTGTTCATTTAAACACTCGAGGTAGTAATTATGTAATACCAGGTAAAAAGTAGTTTTGTTAAACTTTACACACACGCACACACACCCGCACATACAAAGGTAGAGTCACGGATATGTAACTCCTCTGTCTGCTTAACCTCTCACGGCGTGGGTTCGGGTCCCGTTCAGGGCGAGAGACTTAATATGGGAATGTCTTCCAGCGGACCTGTGGTGCGCCGGTGGTTCTACCCAGACATTTGTCTGTGGTCATTCTCCGCCAGAGTAGCTGGGCGTCGCTTTGATGACCGCAATTCGTCGCTGCGACACAACAATCAAATTCTAAGAAAATACTCAACGTTATTAACATTCGGGATAAATCAACAACTTCGTTTCAGGAAAGGAAAGACAATAAGGATTTTATCAAGCAGTTTTCGGTTTCTTCAAATTTGAACTCTTCAGTACAGTTCGCATTTTTTAAACTCTAAACGGAGCTTCGTGGTAAAATATTCGACATGACAATCGCGGCCAAACAAAAGTAAGGATTACTGGGTTTCCGAAAACGGCGACCGTAAAATCTATAACTGCTTTTGTTCTTATATTGTTATCGTCAATTGGACAGTGTAATGGATTCTGTATAGTGTTTGTTCGTCGAAAACAGCTTCAGTGCAATGGACAAAGGCAAATATATCGACAATAATTTATCCACCCCCAAATTTAGTTGAACAAAAGGGTGCCTCTATGTAGAAGACGTTACCTTGCAGACCCAATGCCGACGTTACGACGTACAGGTTCAACGAAACGGCGTCATTATTCCACATTTATCGCCTTTGCTCAAAATACCATTTAAGTTAGTAATAAAGCAAACAATATAAAACAAATATGTATTCAGAAATACACAATGAACATTTTATATTAAAAGCCCCATTCGGGATTTTTAGTTTCAGATCACAGGGATGTATTAGGTACTAGTTAATTTAACACTCAGTTTATTTTGATTAAATCCGGTATGTATGAGCAATTGTTTTAGACCAAACCTAAGTTAAAATGTAAATTCATATCGAACGTATTGAATGTTTACTAAACATTTTCTATGATCGGATATTAGTAACTCTGATGTAACTGTTGTTCCAGTGTATAATCTTAATTGTTGAAGAGGTGTTAATTAAAGCTGAAGGCTTGCCTGCTTTCCAATTGCCGATGCGTTGTATATTTGTGATACTACGAAATAATTTTGACCACTGGTTGCACACCTGTAATCGCGTACACGGCAAAACGTACACCACCCAAACAGCGCGTCTGAGCGCTTTGATTGTTAGTCCCTCTATATGACTTTGTCAGTGTTTACAGCACGGGTAGCGGGGCGTCGCTATAGGGACCATAATGTATAGATACATTGAAAAATAAATACGACACAATCGAAACCCGTAATGGGCTATGTGTACGAGATTAACGTTGTACACAATTGGGTCAATCATCGTTGTATGCACTGGCTTAAAAAACGTCAGGCAAAAGACAATGAACATATTCCGTGCGGTACGAAAAAGGGCTTATCGGAGTTGTTTTTGTTTTTTTGTTGTTTGTTTTGTTGTTGCTGTTGTTTTTGTATGTGTATGTATGGAACTTAGCTTTTTATATCGATTTGAAATTAGTTGCTTGTTGACAACATTATAAGTAATTTCAATAGGTTAATAAGAAAAGGTCCTATCAAAATTTCCACAGGTATTTTAATTTTATCCACCTGTAAACAAAGGCAAACAAGGTAAATGTAAATGTGACAAAAACAAACAGTGTAAATAAAAATATCCCGTCAAAGTGAAACAACTAACAGTAAGCACCTACATAGGGAGTTAAAACAGATACAGTTAACTTATGTACATACATAATAACTAGTTATAAAATAAACCATCAACATATGTACAGTGTGTACAGTAGATAAAAGCCTCGGCAACCTAAAAATTCCAAATGAGAGAGTAGCTTAAAATTAAACAGCCCAAGCGCTGACGTATAATAAGAACAATATAATGACGTCACACATTGCCATGGCGTCATATGCCAAAAGTGTCAACAGTGAAATGTAAAAAATACGAAAGAAATAATAGCATTTTAGAAAACAACCCAAATCAACAAAATGTAATATTATTAAGAGTTAATACGTTTAAAAAAAGAGGATTTATTCGCAGTTAGCATATTATATATAATAAAGGTACCAAAACCCCCGATGTTATACCTACTGTGCAATCTCACGTAAAGGGTATGGAGACTGCTCAAGTTGTCTCATCTGAATAGGGCACGACTGAGGAGATGAAGAGACAAGAAATCCGACAGTGACTGTCCAAGCATAGCTTTAAGTCACAGTTTGCTTATAGTCTCAACGACCTGTTCGGTCATCGTGTAATGTCATCGTGTAATTTAAAAGCAATGCAAGTTCTTGACTGTAAAAGGGCCAATTGCAAGCAATGCAGTACAACGAAGGATTCCAATGTTGTAACCGCCTGCAATACATTTTCTGATAAGTTTTGTAAAGTGGTCAGAAAAGTTATTGAGACCATTGATTTTCTTTAACTTGTATTAAACATTTCCATAAAATGCAGGATGGCTTATGCCTTTCTGCATAAGTGTTTTCATACTGCTATTAGGCTATATTTAAAAGCAATAGAACCATTGCGGTAAACGAATTTTGAAAACGCCTTTCTTAATTTATGAAAACGAAAGCCTTGCTGTAACGGTTTAGAAGAAATGAACCGGTTTCTAGCATTGAAATCTTCTACTTTAGTACAAACTCGTGCAAACCTTGTAAGTTGTGATATGTAAATACCAAAGGAGGTCGCACGAGGTGAATCCCCGTCAAGGTATGGATAATATATAATACTAAAGTTAAAATCATCTCTCTTGTCATAGATTTTAGTAGAGACGTTGTCATTGGAAATAGCGATCTCGATGTCTAGAAATGCTGCATTTAAATGTCAGTTATTTGCTTTATTAAGGGTAAGTTCTGGAGGGTAAATCAGATGGATCATTTGAGAAAAGAAAGGATTATCTATAGTTAGAATATCGTCAAGATAGCGTGACTTTAAATGGAAAGCCTCTATTATGTGGCTTTGGTTAGAAGAGGATAAAGTTAACATGAAATCACGTTCAAAGCAGTATAAAAACAAATCTGCAATAAATGGTGCACAGTTGGTTCCCATAGGAATACCAATTACTTGTCTAAATAAAGTGTCAACGCACCGCATTTTATGTAAATATTGTCTAATAGGAAACGTAGAGCTTCACAAACATCCGTGCATGTCCACATAACCATTTATTGTGTCGTCCAGTAACCTAATTCGTCGCTCATCTATTTCGACGCCAATTTTATTTTTATAAAAAGAATAAATAAGACAAAGTCCTGTGAGCATTGCAACATATACAAAAAATTGAAAAGACACAGAACCAATGCACTCACACACACGCCAAATGCAAAAGTGAGAAGAAATCTGTGATGACTCATTTAACAATAAGAGCAAACCCGACACTTACCGCCTTTGAACGGTCAGTCGGCAATATGGACCGACTGGGATGCTTAAACCGGTTTCACAGAGCTTTAACCTCGCATTTCCTGATGGGTTTCTCAAATGCAAGCAATGAAAAGAAAACCGATCCATTTGAATAAATGTCCAAGCACTGACGCTGACGTTTTGTTTGACAAGTTATGACGAAAGAAGTGACGTCATTGAAAAATAATGTCCATATATTTAGTGTTTCGAAAAGAGATAGGTATTATTTCGATTAGAAGAACTAGAAAAACGTTAATTTAATAAATGATATTAGCTTTTAGAATCAAGAAAAAAAGACCAATGAAGAGTAAAAGGTTGTAACATCCTGTTCCTGCAGAGATGGAATTGAGGAACTAAATAGGTAAATAAGAAAAGGTCCTATCAAAATTTTCAAAGATATTTGAATTTTTATCTACCTGTAGACAAAGGCAAACAAGGTAAATGTAAATGTGACAAAAAACACTGAGACGAGACATAACACACAAAAAGAAAAACCATCATTTACCGCCTTGGAACGGTCTGGGGTGCTTAAACCTGGTTTGTGGAGCGCTCCAACCTCGCACTTCCTGAAGGTTTTTCTATCAAACAAACAGTGTAAATAAAAATATCCCGTCAAAGTGACACAACTAACAGTAAGCACCTGCATCGGGAGTTAAAACAGATATAATGAACATATGTACAGTATTTACAGTAGATAAAAGCCTCGGCAACCAAACAATTCCCTATAATGACGTCATAAATGCCATGACGTCATATGCCAAAAGTGTCAAAAGTGAAATGTAAACAATACGGAAGAAACAATAGAATTTTAGAAAATCAACAAAATAAAACGTAGTATTGTCCAATGTAAAGTCCAATGTCCATCATTTGAAGGAAATACACAAAATGAGAGTCTATATACCGAGAAACACTGGTATTGTAAGATGTTCGCGTAAATTAAGATGATTGTGCAATTCTGATTGAAACGTACACGTGCAGCCGTCTTTCGAAGTACCTGAATAAAGTTATACATGGCAGGTTCGAAATGGTATCCTGGTTGTCTTCTCTCATTAGGTTATTATTTAGATCTATATTTTCAGGCACTAAAGAAGTGCATCTACTCCCCTTTTAAGATGTGGGCAGCTATGCAGGTAATTAGAGACTATGGGAATGCATGGGGATTATGAAAGTTTGACATACCTGAATCATCAGTGAGACACAAGTTAAGTAGGATGGTTGACCCAGAAGCAATAAGATCAGGACCAGCCAAAACAACAGTGGGAAACTATCTCGAGTACTGGAGAGCCCTCAGCAAGGTACATGAGAACAAGTTTCCGAACCGAAAACTAAGAAACTGTCCATCCTTTAGTGGCAGTTGAAACAGACATTTAGGAGAATGAAGAAAATTAAACTGAATTTTGTTGTGTTTGTGGGTTATTTACATTAGAAGCTGTATGCTTGAGTACGTCTCTGTTGTTTGTTCAATGGGTTGCATGCGATACATGTCACTGGGTCCATTTGGCCTTAAGTAGGCCTACTGCTGTGAAAGTAAGATTTCAGAAGGGGAGTCAAGTGTCCAAATTGCGTTCTCTATTGATTTTATATGGATGAATGCTGAAAATTTATTTGTAAAATTTAAATAAATATATAAAGTATAATGTTTTTCATTTGTTTTTCCAACATTTATATATTGCTATTCTGTATACAGCAAATGAAGGGCGTCGTTTCTAGTGTCTGTCAAACGTAATGGCGGTTCGCTGCTATTTGTAAACAATCGATACCATGAACAAAATACGCTTAATACAAGCATTAAAAAGTGATACTACTTGATAAATAAGGGCTTACTTGACATGTTTATGACAGTTAGTTTCGAATTTAATACAGTTCACTTCTCACGAAAATATATAAAGGGCGTCGGAATAAGTGACGCTAGGATCGATAAAAACGTTGTACGTCAAAATTTGGACGTTTGCAAAGTCACCATCTTACGCGTTGGGTTGCCTACTTGTTCAAGCAACTTCTGGGATTGATATTATATCGTCGAAACATGTTTCATTTAAATTAAATTAACATTGCACTGAAACCTTTTGTGATGCAAGGACAAAATACAAAATCCATCAAACAGCCAAATTGACCATATACAACCTAAAAAACAAAACCAATTAAAATATACGGCTCGCGTTCTCGGAAACCCTATAAATAATTGGCATTATTGTTTCCGCATTGCGCAGGTGTGTGTCAAATTGTCAATTAGCTTTGTATTTATTGGTTGTAAAATAAATAATTATATGTTAAAAGCACTTTTCGATCCTTGTGGGATTTACGCGACCCTTAGGCTAGGAAATAAATCAAGCATACTACAGTGTAGCTTTACAAAAGACCGCTCAATTAATGTATATCCTTTGTTTTTACCATCATATAAATACTTTAAAAGCTGTGTGTATTTTATACAGAGGTGAAGCCTCCGACTTCTAGTTCATATACCAGTATCTAAAATTAATGTTAATCCAAAATAGTTATGATGTGAAGTGGATTTGAGAACGGCCTATTTCTGTTTAGTTTTTGTTGTAATTGTTAAAAACTCCAGCATACGATTGTGTTTTTGTAAACATATATGTATCATCATTATCAAGCAGTCATTTCTACTATTTTGCAGTAATGTCGTTTGACTGAGTTGTAGAATATTCGACCGGTACGCGTGGGTATTCAGGTTTAAATCCAGTAGTGTCACACATTTCTCTCATACCTTTTTGTGTTGTATTTATAAATACTTTGCAGTGACAAGAATTTGGTCCCAAGCTATTTTGGTTGAGTAATACCCCAGACAAACCGACTTGGTAGAACCACCTGCGCACCGTAGCTTAACTGGGAGGCATTCCTACATGAGTCTTGAACCCGTCCAGAGAGAGGCAAGCAGCTGGGCAGTTACACGTTGGCGACAGGAGCAAAATAACAATAAACGATTCTACACCTAGATTCGAACCACAGACTACACCTTAGTTCCTTATGGATCGCTTTACCAACCGATCTAAAGAGGCTCTGAAAACGATCTACCAGTGAAACTCCTGCACTCTTTCCTCATTTCAGAATGAGATTCAGGGTGAAGTACGCAGCTACAACGGACTGAACATTTGATCGTAACTGACGTTTATGGGTAAGTTCAGATTGTTAGTAAGACGGGGTTTGGTTATTGTTTAAACAAACCTTGTTTAAATGATATTTAACATAATATAATTTGTCTAATAACACACTACTTGCTGCTTTAGTAATAAAAACAAATGTTAAAAAACTTGCACCACCCGGAACTCGGTTTGTCCGAACATATGTACACTTTTCGGCGATTTTTGAAACTGCAATTTGACGAAGATTTTGTTATTCTCAGTAGATATTTCATGTTAAACATTTAAAATGGCATGTTTTGTACTGCAAGTGACTTAAATGGAGCAATATTTTTTTAAGGCACTTCTGATATTCTGACTCATTAGTTGACATTCCAAAAGCAGTTGTGTTGTAATATTAAATAACTATTCGAACAGTACTTTGCAGTGGATCTACAATTTAAGTAATACTTTTATAAACATTCATGCTCCTATTAACAGATAAACAATCAATAATATCATGGTTAGTGTAAAACAGCCAACTTTTCTTCAGCGGCCAATATAAGATTGTCCATTGGGCGACTGCTTAATACAAGTTAGACTGTACACGTAACGGACAGAATGAAATCGTGCTATCCGGTGTTGAAAATGATTGTGCGCTTTTGCAATAGGTGTAAGCAATGTATATGACGTACATATACATTACATACCAGATATACAACGGACAACAACTGATCGCCATCGGATGGATGTATACTACCAGGTGCTCAACGAATACCATCGGATGAGTAACGGATAAATACGAAAATGAACCAGACGATGACAGTTCGTGTAACGAGATTTTATTTGGTCAACAATTTAAGCTCCTCCTCAGAACATGTAACGTTGTTGTTGTTTTTTTTTTCTCCCGGAAATTTGTTAACATTTATATATTCATAAGTATGGCATGTTTAAAATATTATGATTATTTCAAATGCTCTATTCCAGACTTTGCCTAATTCGGATATAATTACAATAGTTTATTATAAGATTTCGTAACAGCGCTTCACGTTGATGAAAATAGTCAAAGAGTAATAAATCACCAGTCGTATTCAACATTATATACATGCATTTCAAATAACAAAAATAACTATCCGAAATGATTTGAATGCATGGAAGATGAGTTAAAGACACAGTAAAGTAGCTTTTTTTTCAAAACAAACACAGAAGTCTAAAGAAAGCAAACATTTTCTCGACGAATAAACATCCAAAATGAGGTGTGTCGTAATCTGAAAATACATCTAAATTCTAAGGCGGGGATCGTCTTTCAAAATCTTACCAAATATTGGCGACAATTGACCCCATACTACTTGCTTAATCCATTATACACAAATGCTTTCTTTATCCTTGATAAACAATGCTTGCTAAATCCCTTATTCACGAAGTCTGCTTTATCCTTAATTCACAATGCGTTTATCCAAAGTGACCTCCATTTGAATATCATAAATTTATTGGACAGAAGATCGTTAATAACGACTTGTCTCCTTGGAAGATACTTTACTGCGTTGTTTGGATAGAAGGTATATAACTACTTCTCAAACGCTGGCGGCCCTTCATTTTTATGGATATCGTATTTGCTTTCCATGCTATCTCCCATGGCGTGTGTGCACACAAGAGCGGGAAAGAAAGACATAAATTCTACAAGAAAATTAATATTAACCTTGGTCAATATTTCAGCGATATAACGATTATCTTTTTCTATTCGGTCATTGACTTTTGGCTTTTTTAACTCAACACATCTGCACATTCCGTATCTTTCCGTTAAAGCATCGTTATATTACGTAGAGATATTGTAGAACTAAACTGAGTTGTGTTGCATATCATTATAGTTCTTGTATAGATGTGTTTGCAAATGCTATGTTAAACAAAATGTGAAACAGTCGTTTGTTGACAAGATCTTGCAAAATCGTGACGGACAAGTGAATAAAATCATACAAAATGAAGGCTTTTACATAGATTCCATTCTTTCAAAGACTCTATACATATCTGCAATAACGAAATGTGTTCTACAAAAAAAAAAGAGAAAGAAAAACATGCGTGAACAACATCAACAGGAGTCGCTCGTTGCGGTTAGCGTTGATGATTTTTATTTTCGAAATCCCACATTGAGTGGATGTGACTCCCGGTCGGAACAAAAACTTCCATGTGGGGATATGTTCTGTGACATGCCGTTGATTTTACGCAGACAAAGCCTTAACAATGGCATTCCAACCGTTACATTGGTAAGCCCCTACAATCACCCTCATCCCCAACCAACGCCGACCAAAAACAACAATAACAAAACCAAACAGAAAAAGGAACAGCTTACGATCGCCATTTGCGGATGCACTCAACAAGGGTAACGAGTGTAACTTAGATGTATGATAGGTCCTAGTATTTTTAAACGACCCTCCTACATACATAACTATTCCGTTCGGCAGCGGCGAATGTTGAAGCACATATGCCAACAAACTTGTCGGTTGACAACATGCATTGCAATAAAACTGCAGACAATAGATTCGACGAGTTTCAAATGGATCGTTTATTCATCCTCTTTTATGCCCCAGAAAATTATCGCTGTCAACACAACACGCCCAAAACTTAGCTAGAACAAATATGGTTATAAGCTTCATATGACTTAAATTTGGTATCCCACAGTATCAAATACATTTAGCAATATTTTATCATTGCAAGATTTGAACATAAACATATACTTTGGTAAGTTCGAAATTTACTTACATTGTTAGAAAGTTCAAATCTTGATAAAAACATTTTAAACGTTTATTGTTTCCAAATCTTTTGATAAGCACGAAAATGATCTTTCCTAAAACAGAAATCGACGTCAGAGCGGATGACCCGGATGGCAATATATATGGAATACTACGTCAGCGTGCGATCCACTGAGCCGGATTGTTTAAGTTGGCTGTGTAATACCCGGATCCGGGTATTGCACAGCCACTGAGAACAATCCGGCTCGGCGGATCGCACGCTGACATAGTATTCCTTTTATTATATATCTTTAACAAACACTGAACACTTTTTTCTCGACCATAAATACATTTTTCAGTTGGTACTATTTTTCCGCGAATTACCTTACCGAGGTATTTTTTTCCCTTACACATCTCGCAAAAATCTGGCATATATTGCGTTAAATCTATTTACACACTTTGTTGCGTAAGTTTGAAGAATAATACCACCAACAAACAATTATTGTTCATATTTAAAGGTAACAACAAGTGTATAACAGGGAAACAACTTGAAATAACTGGAAATTACCGATCTGTTCTATTTATAGAAAAAGTAATTCGTCATATTATGCACTCTCAGTTTACACAAGCAACAAGTAAAATACAAGGGGTTTTATCAAATACGGAGAGTGGAATACAACTGTATGTATTCAACAAGAAAATACAAACTAATTTAAAAGATAAACATTCATAGGTATATAATAAAACGTAATCTCCAAAGTAAGTTGTCACGCGGTTTTCTTAGTTTAAAAATAGATATCTCTGCAGCGTGGCTCAGATAGAAAATACCCGTTTGCAATGACGAGTGTGGATTTATCTGGGACATCAATGAACAGCATTTTTCAGGACCTTTTCATGTAATAATGACATTTAGTTATTTGAATTAAAATGTTTGGTCTAAACTGCTGGAAACAACCTCTATCCCGATGGAACAATATGTGGACAAGCAGAAAACTCTGTAAAAATATATATTCAATACCAACGTCAAACCAGGTGATCTCAGTCGGGTTAACTTATAATGATGATAGAGCACAGAGAAAACAAATGGATTATTTCCTGAATTATTTAAACGTTACCAAATACACATTATAGCAACTTATTGACACATACCTGAATCAATGAACGTTCCCCTACCTGGAACATATAGTTATGTGAAAACTGAACAGAAACCAGACAAAAAGCGTTTGACGTTCGGTTTCACACTTATGACAAACTTACCCACTTTGCGTCTTATCATCAAACAATGAATCCATCAGTGAGTTTTATTATAATCAGGATCATTATTATCAGGATTTATTAATGTCATACACTGGTCTGAAAAATGAACTATAACGTCACAATTGTCATTTCAAACATGTTTTTCCTATCTGAGCCACGCTGCACAGTAAGCTATTTTAAAACTAAGAAAAGCACGGGACCACTAACGTTTTAAGCTCATTCACGTCATCCGTTGTGACATTGATGACTATTTTTAGCAGGAATCACAATAATTTTTATTTATAGTTTTGAAAAGAATAAACATTTGAGTGTTGATTAACGAGTTTTACTGCCCAAAAATTGGAATACTCTTGAAAATCGACAAAGCTTAGTCTAAAGTATTTTTTTCTGCAGATATTATGTACAAATACCCCAAACAGAGATCAGATATTGTTATATATATTAGACATAGGTAAACTGTCGAATACCATCTTTAATGTCTCATCATAGATTTGTCCTTACTTCTACTGTTGGCTTGCATGTGAATATCTTTGGCCTATGCCTTTTTAAGTTTTGGTATATGTTGCAATACTCATAGGACTTGGTCATATTTCCTTACACAAAGTCGACATGTAAGATACACGTAAGTAGCATGATACCGGTTGATAATGCCTTCTATTCTAGTAAAATTCTTTCAGACATCTTTAATGACTAGAAAGTAATGGCAACGAATACAATATTTTGCCATCAGGATAACCGTAAACACTATCTGGATAGTATTCGGTTAACCGGATGTTACGGTTGGGAATACATGTTTTCGTCGATATAAAATGATAAATGCCTCGTTTTATTACTTTGTATTGTCGTTATATATAAGAATTTGACGTGTAACTCAAAACTGGGACAGTAAGATTTTACAGGTTTTTTAAATGTGTTGATGAATACGTGGAAGAAATATTGTGAAAACAGTCGGGTGAATAATAAATCACGGCGTTAAAATTAACAGCGGCCGTGCTTCTAAATCGAAATTTTTATGTTACACAATAACAAACTAAAGACAGTTTTACATATGTTAACTGATGGCTTGTTACGCAAATAAAATAACATTGAATTGAAGTAAATCATGTGTCGGATTTATATTGTGGAACTCGGGAAGATAATCCGTAAAAAAAAACCTTAATAAAGGCATAAACAAATTCAAATGTCAAAATTCAAAAAAAGATTATCGCGCTGACGAGTAAGATTATTTACTGAAGAACTATAATCGAATTTATGGTCTGTTTGATTACTGTAATCCCGTTACGTTAGTGTGTGTTCGGTAACATTATGGAAAAAACACACACACAAAACAGACTTCAGAAACTCGCGAAAAGTTGGCAGTGTTCAATGGATATTATGTAGATTAGTGAAGGAACCTGACTGTATGTATGTCTGTTAAGATAATGATTACGTATTGTTATTGGAAAAGAACACAAGTTCAGAATAACTGTATTAAACAGTATGCTCAACTTAAATATTAAATTATTTGAACGCTGTCATGATTGGCACATAACACAGCTTTGTTGAGAAAGATAGTAATTGTCTTAATTGAACTATTGTTACACTTACAATAACCCGACACTTGTGTTTATTGCCAGGGCCTATTTCCGCAGCTGCATACGGTACGTAACCGTGCAAGACGGAAATGGGCGTGGGAGAAGAGGCTGTGCGCGGCGATATAATTTACCACAAAAGGATGGAGTCGGGAACCAAACTTAACGAAGTCAGACATTTGCTAATATTTATTTCAAAGTAATGTTCATTTTATACGCTTAACCGTATAGCAAATTGAAATTCAGATACATGTGCGATATCTGGTTATTCTATTAACCGGCCAACCGTTGACACAACTACTAGAAACATAAACAATTATAATTGGACAAAATACTAACAGAATAAAAACATTCATACAGGAAATAATTAAAGCGACTACGTCACAGCACCGCACTTCCTATGATGTACATACTAGTTTATTTAGCTAAACACGTTCACTAGAATCTCGCGGCCCTTTTGATTCGCCTTTCCTTATAACAAAACAACATACACTCTATTGATCAGAGGCAGTATGTTTGTTTTTCCATTGTGTATCGTTGCTAAACAGAGTTTTTTACTTCTTAAACAACAAAAATGTCACTATTATGATATAGTTGATGTATGCGACAATTGCTAAAACATGTATGTTAGCCATCATTTTACCTATGCCTTCCCCTCAATGGTAAAAGCAAAATTAGCAGCAGTTATTAAAAAATGAAGTGTAGAAAACTGAAATAAATCATAAAGGGGCATGATTTCTTTTTATTTAATTTAAATAAACAACTTGTCAATTTCTTATTTTGACTGGGACTTACACGTATATATTTACATTGTTTATTTTGGAGGAATAAATTTCGGAGAAACCAATAAAACGTTAAATGAATTTACGTTTGATTGCAGGAATTTGTGTGCGACTTTATAATTTGGAAAGGGATGTTTTTAACAAACGTATGTTGATCTCGAAACGGTTCTCTTTAAAAGAGAAAAACAACGACGCCGGTCTTTATGTGCACGTGGGCAGGTCTATATTTCCTCGAAAGACTTGTACGGTAAGATTTCATTTGTCTGAACGAGTCATTCCGAGATATATAGACCTCAAACAAAAACGAGGTGTGTGAAATAAGATACTTTGAAAAGTGCCCGTTGCCCGTGAGATTGCGCAAAAGGTATAACTTCGGAATAATATTTGCCTTTGGGTATGGTGATATTAACTATGTAGCTTGTTATTATTAATGTAGCAGACGACTAGGACGATAGCAGAGTAGCAGATAGTCTACTCTAGTTTTTAGGTTTTGATTGATATTTTTCAATATTGAAGATTTTTGTGCGACAAATCGTGGGTTTAAAATTAAATTACTGACCAATTAATAAAACTAAACTTATATGAGACCAGGAGTTAGCATGGGACTCTAACCTCTCGGCTCCATTTATTTTTTGATTTATGGCTGTGATAGTAAATAGTAAGACAGCATGCCTCTTTCGTAAAAAGAAGGAACACAATGCATCATTTAAATACATGTATACTTTAAACGTGTTCCAGACATTTGCCTCTATTATCCAATTATTGACATTTATCGATACTTCGCTAGAGACAGGTATAGACCTGTCTCATAACCTTATTGCATGAATGAAATATTGTCATTATACCGATTTCTTCTCTAATCAATTATCCTTCATACAAACATTGAGGAAATAGATACAGCTGAATTTTCTCGTTAATTAAAACCTCGACTTTGTTAGTTTTGATCTATAAATGTTAATATCTATGATTAAACACAGTTGAGTTTTAAGCAAACTCTACCAATTTGTGTAAACATTAAATCAAATGAAATGTCCATGTTGCTCATATATAAAAATGTACATGATATATTCTATGTTCACCTGAACATGGGCGTGTGGGGTTGGGGGTGTGCGGGGGGTGCGAGGAGGGGGGGGGGAAGTTGAAACTGTTGATATCATTATCTTCATGTCGTTCCATTCTGAATGTTGTCCCATTACAGTGTGAGCCCCTTGTTACTTCTGCTGCCTCTTTATTGTATATTGTTCTCCATTATACTTTGTATACCAGGAAGGAATAAAAATTTGTTCTGTTCTGTTCTGTTAAACAAGGGGGATAAACATGAATATATATATTACTATGACGAGTGAAATAACAATCACGATAAAGCAGCATAGTGTCTTATCGATCAGTATTAACAACTGGTCTCGTCAATATTCAATCGACCGTTCAGTAAACAAACCAGGAACAAAAGAGACTGTAATAAAACTACAATGTCAATTGTAATGATGTTTACATCGCCGAGCCGGGCAAATTTGCTCCATGGATTGGCTCGCACGGCGACCTGTGTCCAAACAGCGGTCATAACAGTAAAAAGATATTCAGTACAAATACAAATCCAGTGTAAATAACAATATGAAAATTTCTCGTTAAAAACCACTATCGCTATAAATGATGATTTTAAAAAAGATTGTACTTTATACCCATCGTTCAGTTCCTTCCTGTTTCACAATGGATAAGTCAATATTATATTGAGCGAAGCTTGAGTCTGGGTATTTTTACCCAAATATCGATAAGCTTAAGGCTTAGACAGATAGGCGCGTTTCAAGCATAACCTACATTGTATTACTTAAAACCTAATTAGTGAGCTTAATGAAATACCATTCTCTTTTTCTAAACATTTTGTTTTTATATTTTCATTGTTTATTAAAATGTTTTGTGTCTATGTTTTGTTGAATTGAATGAAGTTACATTATTGTTAACTTAAATGCAATATAATAAAGCGCCCTCAGAGATCAAAATTTAACAAGGACTGTTGACTCTGAATAATTAAGCCTAAGCCAAACTAGGTTTGTCTGCCTTGAACTACCAAAATGAATCTACATTAAGTATTATGAAAGTTACTAATATATCAGAACTAACTAACGGTCGCAAATGTGGTAAACTTGGAGTACAATAACACACTAAATTAACAACACATTATGATACTAACAATAGCAAAAAAACATCTTCTCGATAAAAAAAAAAGAGAGTTTTGTTGATTTAAAGATTTTTTTTATGTCAAATGGGATGTAATTTAAAGTGTGCTTCTATTGATTTACGGTCTTCTTCGAGAAATATGCCGCTCAAATACAGTTTTTTACTTTTAAGTTTAACCACCTCCCAAGCCAATAATAATACTTTACAAATCCCGACTTTCTTAATGAAGAAACTATGAACATATTGACAAGTGATAGGACGATGAGCATAATATTTTGCAGTTTTATACATAAAATATCGCGATTAATATTATAAAATACAATGCATTACTAATATCAACTAGTCAAGATATACGCAATTTAACCTGGACGAATTATTTCCAAGACAAATACCCTCATTCAATAAAATGTGCAAAGGTGTACACATGCAACAAGCCCCCCCCCCCCCAACAAACACACACACACACACGCCCCCAACACACACACACACACACGCCCCCCCCCCCCAACACACCTACACACACACGCCCCCAACACACACACACACACACACACACACACCTACACACACACACACACACACACACACACTAACACACACACACACACACACACACACACACACACACACACACACACACACACACACACACACACACACACACACACACACACACACACAAGCCAAGCCCACGCGCACCACTTCTCCTTCTCCAACACTTAAAGCAGTTGCGATAGTTATGTAAGAATGCAAGACCAGGTAAAAAGATGTGCAATAAAAGGTGACACATATTGCAAAGTAATATTGTGTTATGTTGTTTTAGGCATAAAGCTGCAAAAAGGCATCACGGCATTCAAACCTGACCACACCATATATCGATTGTTGTTTTTTGTTGTTGTTTTGTGTGGGGGGGGGGGCGGGGGGGGGGGGGGGGGCGGAGGGGGGGGGGGTACGGCACACCGACACTTTATACGTCATACGGTGCCGAATAAGGTTAAGTTTAACGTAAACAGAATATAATCAGGTTAAAATTTAAATATGTAAGTATAAATATTAAAATCTATAAGGTTAAAATAATGTGAAATATAGTTGTTATCAGATTAACATATTAATCAGTTTAAAAGTTCACCATGCTAGCATAATTAACAGTTTAAAAACTTATTAATAATACCAGTCTCTTTCAGAAAGAAACAAGGTTAGAATCGTACACTGTTTTAAATAGTTCATATATGTTATTGACATTAAAATATTTAGTCCGAATATGGTCTATGTCAATACAATGTAATAAAATATTATTAACTGACAGTGGTTCAACTTCTCTTTTTATAAGATATGAATGAGTTAATCTAGTATGTTCAATGCGACAGCGAGTGAGAGCTACGTCTTTCTGTCCATTTTTTTCTGCAAATGGAGATATTGGCACCGACGTTAGGTTTAATTACGTGTAACTTGTTATAAATAGTTTTGTACCAACTTTTAACTTTTCTGCCATTTGGTTAAACTATTTAAATTGATAAATGGTTTAAAATCTCTGTGTGTGTGTGGGGGGGTGGGGGGGGGGTGCAAGGATCTGTCTCTGAAAGGACTGAAGCAGATTTTGCACTTTTGTCTGCATTCTAAATTCCTTGGATGCCTACATGACTAGGTAGCCAACAGAAAGAAATATGCTTATTAAGAGAAAGTTCATCAAGTTTCAAAAGTAATTCTTAAAGTTAACAGCCTGAATTTCGGTTGTAAAATGGACGATCCGGGTGGTAGTTTTTGTTTAAAAGTATGAATTTTACTAACGGAAGCACAGCCGCCACAAGAATCTGCTTTTGAGCCATCAGTATAAATTTCAATGTAGTTAGAGTATTTCTTGTTGCGCAGTTCGATAAGTACGAGAGGGTCTGTTATTTTTACATATTATTTGTACAAAGAGTTAAACCAACAGCTGGAGTGTTCAACTGCCATGGTGGAAATTACAAGACATTATTTTTGGTAACTTGATTTAAATTAACGTGTGATTAGTGTATGATATATAAAATTTTATAGAACTTTGCACAGCGATCTTGAATTATTTCTTAATTTCTTAATAACATTCGTATTTCTGTCGTCAAGGAAACTAAATTTCTTGATGTCATCTTTGACAGTAAATTATCCTTTATACCGCATATGAGATATTTTAAAACTAAATGTCTTAAATCTCTTAACCTTTTATCTCATACCGACTGGGGGGTGTGATAGAAAAGTTTTATTGCAACTTTATAGATCACTAGTAAGATCAAAATTAGATTACGGCAGCATTGTTTACGACTCTGCCAGGAGACAATGTCACCAGTTGCCAGATTTTGTCCACAACCAGGGACTCCGTCTGGCCCTAGGAGCTTTCAGGACCACTCCTGTAGAGAGCCTTTACGTTGAAGCTAATGAGCCATCATTATACCTTAGGCGAGAGAAACTTGTGCTTCAGTTCAAGTGTAACCCTAAAAATCCAGCACATAGTGTTATTTTCAATCCTTAATATGAACACTTGTACGATCGCAAACCAAAGGCCATATCGATTGATCAAGGCACCTGATTAATAAAGTCCTATCTTATAAGAAGACAACATTGGATGCATCATAACATACATCAGAAACATACACTGCGAATGAATTTTCACAGCAAGTTTTATTTTCATTGGGGTCATCGTCCGACAAACAGTATTCCAGTTATTTGAAGACGGTGTTCAATTGAAGCAGATATAGTGCTGCCTTCACTGTGTATAGCATGCCGTAAACACCTGGCATGATACCACACCCAGTCACATTATCCTGACACCGGGCCAACCAGTCGTGGAACTACTCTTATATTTGCTTAAGCGTTAGTAAGGGAGCTATAACACTACCATTTATAACGACTTTTGTATGTCTTGGCCTGGGATCGAACCCGGGGCCTCCCGTACATGAAGCCGACGCTCTACCAGGTCCGGTCAGAGCAACTAAATGCGTTGACTGTGTAAACATTTCACGTTATGACGTTATTGCTCGCGCAGTGTATGACGGACCGTTATCCACAAAGCCTATTTGTCGTAATGCGGGCCTGATCCTAAAATATTTTGGCGATACGCCTTAATGGTCATGTTTACTGCAATAAATGATTAGAGTAACGTATGTGGACATCGAATATGAAACTACTGACAAAAATCGTGAAGTGCGTTGTCGGAAAAAAGACACGTACAACAATATAATGGCAGCAATTTATTTTTTCATTGGTTCGCCGAGGACTGCGACCCTTATATTTACAACTGGACATGTCTGTGGGATGACGTCACAGCATTGAGAAGCGATGCTATTTTTAACTTTTAACGCTAATATTTTTAACGTTTATGCTGTTTCAGCAGCAAAATGACCATATTGTTTTTTTATCTTGTGTTTGGCTTCTTTTGTTTCTTGAACAACATCCACGTAAGCTTAAAAACAACAATGTGAGGACTGTGACAAAACTTATTTGTATCAATACACGATTGCACTAATTCGTATGTTAGGGTAGACTGCACTAATGTACTTTAGTGCCTGTTCTGTTAATAATGCAAATGTTGTTCCGAGGTATCAGAATGTCAAGGCTCAAATATGCACCAGCATTGCGGAAACATTTTCTTTTATTGAATGCGTTGTTTACAACATGCTAATTTTACATTATTATCCGTTTACTTTGATGATCCATGTCAACTTTTTCTTGTTTTTTTTTTTATTATTATTTTCCTGTTCGCAATAAAATTTAACAGCGAGTTCAGTTGAGGACGATCGCGGTAGTTCGCGCGGCGCATTTAGTTTGCGCATAGGAGCTCATTTTTAGTAGTAAGGATGTTAAGAAGTAAAATGATGGTTGAAGTACTTTAAAACTGGGTGTTGACGGTTCGAATCCCGGAATGGGCACGAATGGTCAACTTTTTTTCTTCTTACATTTTCACTTTGAAAATTATTCATTGTTGCCACGATCATCATCATCATTATCAATGAATGATATCATCGTCATCATCATCATCATCATCATCATCATCATCATCATCATCATCATCATGAAGACGACGATGATGATTCTGTTGTTGTTGTGATGATGATGATAATGATTATTGTGTTGATATTGATGATGATAATGTTGTTGTTGTTGTTGTTGTTGTTGATGATGATGATGATGATGATGATGATGATGATGATGATGATAATGATGATGATGATTGCCTATGGGAAAGTGTATTCATCAAAACCCGGCATCTTGACATACACAGTTCCGCTTCGGTGAGAGCTTTATCCGTTGCAATCGTTGTGAGCGCTCAAAAATTAATAATCCCAGTGAACTGAACTGCGTCGTTAATGCATCCCTTTACAATTTATAATGTATATCTATGTTGTATCTGTAACAGATATACAAATGCAAAATACCATGTACACTTTTATGTACCCTTATCTATATATATACCTATGATATAAATGTTTCCCTGTCTTTTGATAACATGTCAAAACAACAACAAAACAACTTTTCTATCTATGCATATTTCACCTTACATTATATGTTCCGACACAAACATTTAGCCTACTAATTATATTTATTGTATGGTCGATACCAGGATATCCTGTTATTATTACATATCCGGTTGTTATTACATATCCTGTTGTTACAATGCTGTCCTTTTATAGGACATGTGTTGTCTATATGTTGAGATAATCTGAAGCGATAATACACTTTTCAATTATTATTGACCGTTTCTTACTCAATCGTATCGTCAAACTTCGAATGCTGCTTTAAACACGATATGTATACGCCATAAACAGGATGGAATGGGGATGGGGATGGGATGGGATTGGATTTGTCGGCATTTTTGCCGATACTGTGCAGCGACATTTCTATCATTATAGCACATGGGCACTTATGAGGTGCCCGGGGACTGAATCCGGTCGGTGCATTATACTGACATCGACGAGTCAGGCGTAATGGTGTCCCCTTAGCACTGAGCGTAAGGGGGGAAGCCTGTTCTGTTCTGTTCACTAATACCAACTTTTAAGTCTTTGGTTTGACCCGGCCGGGGTGTGAACCCACGACCTCCCGATCGGCAAGCCGAGGCTCAACCACCTGAACTATTGCGGCCGGATAAACAGTATGCTGAGTGGGACTCAACAATTTACACATGTATGTAGTGTCGCTTTTGTTGTCAATGTGTCATACAACGAGGAAAATCTGTGACTAAGTCTCTTAAATATCAACTCACTACAAGTGGTTTGATTTGCATTAGATAACTGACAATAACTCTTGTTATAATTAAAGTTCACTTACATGTTTTAAGTCGGAAAACCATCTTGAACTTCGTGTCTAGTTATTAATTCCGTCACACCCAAAGCGTCTCTGGGCCGATTCACCACTTCCCCCTCTACGTCAAATGCCCCGCAACTGCCTTAATGCCATCATGACGTTTTTTTATACGTCCGTAGAGGATAAACGAGATTCTGAAAATACAGATGTATAACGCAGTTCAAAACGGCATATATACAGAAAATATGCATCAAATAAAAAAAACAGTGATGCAAAAAAAGAACCATCTCAATAAAAAAAAATCAGTTTTAAAATTTCAAAAAAATAAAATAGAACATCTACCATGGCACCAATTGCTGAAAAAAAAAGTTTAAAACAACAAATAAAAACTTGCAGAGGCATAAGTGTTTATGAAAAACGCATTAAAACAACAACAATTGATCAAATCATCGGACGCTACTTTAGACATGTACTTTTTATCAAACTACTAACTGAATTTGGAAGTCGCCCTACATTTGTAGCCAATCAGAAGTTATGGGAATTCAAATTCACCAGCGTTTTGTTTCAATAGAACTCCTTCCTATTTTCTATTTTACAATGAACAAAATATCTAAATGGTTTTTTTTTTTCGATTGCGCATGTAATCTGGCTTGACTCCTCCCCTTGTGACGGCAAATTTGAACACGTCAAGTCAGTTTGAGTGACAGTTTTATGGGGCGGATTACGTGTCATTTTGGTAGAACAGGTAGAAATTAGGCGGGGACTTCTAAGTCGGACATAATCTATTAAGACGTTTCCAAAAATAAAAGCCTGCACTCGCTGCGCTCGTTTCGGCTTCTCTTTTCTATGGAACCGTCTTAGTAGATTCTAGCCTATACATAGAGTCCTGAGATCCATTTCTTTGGCAACTTGAAATGAAACTAAGGATAAATGCATATGTGCCTTACCTTTCACGTGACATCTTTAACACAAGAGGAGGTAACATGATATTTTACGGTTGACTTGAAAAGCAAAGGCTGACAATTGTATGTCGGTCGGTGTCTTAACCTCGGTTGAAGGTTGACTGTTGTATTGTGTACACCTCATCGTATTGGTTTAGGGTCACCGCCCCAGCACCTGATCCCGTGGGGTATTTTAATGGCCGGGCAATAACTTAAATGTGTGGAGGTCTTTGAACTGACATTTGGTGCGCCGGTGGTTTTACCCAGACGTTTTTCTGGGGTCTTCCTCTTCCATAAATTATCCGTACGTAGCCAGAATGACCATAATCATGTCATTAGCTTTAACAAGGAAAACATATTTGTATGCGGAAGTTATGAATAAAGTAATTTTATATACGTGTTATTTCAGTAGGTGGGTTATTTACATGTAGTTGTTATATAAATAAATAAATCATATAATTATTTCCAAGAAATAATAAAAAAATGTCTGCACGCTAGATTTAGAAAACATATAAAGCGGACATTCTCAAGTGGCAGTAAGAGCCGACGATTCGCCTTTATAAGGCTAAAATACGTCATTTGCATGTAAACAAAACATAGTATACCAATGTGTTTTGGTTTGGGGAATGATACCTGACCATTTGTACGGTCATGCATTTATGTCGGACAAGTTTTATTACATCTTCAATGGTAAGGCATTGTACATATACGTCATAAGTTACCATTCTAATTTTCTTGTCTTTTAAAGACCTAATGAAGATTGGCACCTAATATAAATGTATATTTCGAATGGGGCGAAAAGTGATACAATTTCTGTCACATAAATAATAAGACAGTTATTGTTATCCAACACTATCTACTTAACGTAAAAAGTATTTTATCCATGTTTACGAAGTCAAGCGAGCGGTTAGAGTCGATAACTTGAAACTGCTCAGCCCCATGCCGTGTCGGTTCGAGTAGCGGTCTGGGCGAGAATTTCATGTAGGGAGGATTTCCAGCTAACCTGCAATACGCGGTTGTTCTACCCAGACGTAAGTCTGGGGTCTTCTTCCACCAGTAATTAGCTGGAGGTCGCCAATATGACCATGATTACATAATTATCTTGGTGCGATATAACAAAAAAAAAAAAAAGGGGGCCAAGTGGTCATTAACCTAGGAGTGATTGTTCTAAAAAGCAAGCTGCGTATAAAGGGATGGATTTAACCCACGGACATCATGCTTGTGGTGTAACAGTGGCATCCCCCAAAGAAATCTAGAAAACACCTTTTAGCAACGCCTTTCAAGCAAACCATACATTGTTTTCATTTTATTTGATGATTTTTTTTTTGCTCAAAGGTTCATTATTACCTTAACTTAAAAATATGATTTTTGTTAGAGATGAAAAGCGTCATAACTTAAAATAACAAAAGTAATGATTGCCAAAGACCAATAAACATAGCGCTGCATGTATTTGATAAAGGCAACGTTGTGGATACACATTTAAAGCAAATCTTTATTTCCTCCAATTTCATTAATATTGTACAAGAATATACAACGTATAGCGGACCACAAACAATATAAAGAAGAGGTTCAACTGAATGAAAACAATCGTTCATTTGAGATACATACTCTTACACATATGATTATACAATGGAATCATATTATATAAATGATACAAAAAGAATATAACATAAATAGAGATACACTGCTTTGATGTCCCGCGTGTATGAAAAAAAGCAGATATTAATACATTTTAAATATGGAAAAACATTAGAAAAACTATTATGAGATTTAAATTTGGAAAATTTTAACTCCAAAAGTGATTTAGACGTTGTCGAAACAAAAAGCAAGAAAAGCAATATTAAAACGAAGAGGTTAGATACACGAGACACCAGTAGAAAAAAAACAAAGAAAAAAAAACAAGCACAGACAGAAAAATCATGATTATGAATGGAGAGAGAGTGAGAGTGAGAGAGATAGAGAGACGGAGAGAGAGACAGAGAGAGAGAGAGAGAGAGAGAGAGAGAGAGACAGAGACAGACAGACAGACAGACAGACAGACAGACAGACAGACAGACAGAAAGAAAGAAAGAAAGAAAGACAGACAGACAGACAGACAGACAGACAGACAGAAAGAAAGACAGACAGACAGACAGACAGACAGACAGACAGACAGACAGACAGACAGACAGACAGACAGACAGTACTCATTAATTAATATAAATCATTACCTTTACAACAATTGCACGGTCGGAAACAATTCGGTCCCAGATTACATTGTCCCTAAAGCATTATTCCATTATAACATAAACAGGTAAATGTTAAGGACGTCCAAGTTCAATACACCGTGATAAGATTTACAATTAGTTGTATTCAAAGAGTGAATGAATTCTGGTTCGAAATCAGGTGTATGTCAACCTACTTCAATTGACTTGGGCCTTTTCAATTGTACTTGTATAAAGATTCAGTCTTGAATGTCCAGACTGGACACATGGTTGATTGTTAAGACAGGGGTGGATTCTTTTATAAGTGTAGACCCTTAATCTAGACTGTGTTGACAGTCTATAAATATGCTTGGTACATACAATTTAACACGATGACAGCATGAAATGGGAGCCAATGGCGTAGTAGTCGCCGATTTGTAACTCCTCTGACTTGTTAGCGTCTCGCCGCGTGCGTTCGAGACCCGTTCGGGGCGAAGGACTTAATGTGGGAAGTACCAGAGGTGCGCCGGTGGTTCTACTAGATATTTGTTTGAAGCCTTCCTCCACAGAATAGCTGCATGTCGCTGTAAATACCATGATTGGTCGCTGCGATGTGTGTTTGTGCGCGCGCGGGTGTGTGTGTGTGTGTGTGTGTGTGTGTGTGTGCGTGCGTGCGTGTGTAATATATATATATATATATATATATATATATATATATATATATATATATATATATATATATATATATATATATATAATACATATGGAGAGAGACACACAGAGTGACAGAGAGAAACAGAGACAGACAATCAGACAGACAGACAGACAGACAGACAGACAGACAGACAGACAGACAGACAGACAGACAGACAGACAGACAGACAGACAGACAGACAGACAGACATACAGACAGACAGACAGACAGACAGTCAGACAAACGGACGGACAGACAGACAGACAGACAGACAGACTGACAGACAGACAGACCAGACCAGACCAGGCCGACAGACAGGTAGGCAGGCAGGCAGGCAGGCAGACAGACAGACAGACAGGCAGGCAGGCATCCATCTATCCAGGTAGGTAGGAAGGTAGGTAGATAGATAGATCAGTCTGTGGTTTGGTCATTCTTCATGCTACATAACGAACGACTAGGACATTAACGAATTGTACAAACCAAGGTTTACTTTTCTTACTCTTAATATAATAAAATGTTTACTTATGTTAATATAAGATATAAAATGTATACTTATGTTAATATAAGAGACCAAATATACATATAGCGAGTAAAGTTTTTAATAGATTTTAAAGAAACAAAATACCACACATAAGTGCTTGAAACACAATTAATGTCTTTCGTACTTAGGTAGCATGCTGCTAATCACATAACTAGATAGTTACATATACATTACAGTTCTGTTCTTGCAGATGCACTGGATGTGAGATCGGAAGATCACCTGGGTTGGTATCTCCCGATTTCAAATCAGAGCCTTTATAGATTCTATGTGCACATAGAACTTTATCCGGTTTAGGGAACAATGGCAAAGTTTCTGCATAAACTAATACCTCAATCCATTTAAAGACGATGTTGAACAATAGCTTATTTGTTTGTAATGACGAGTGAGGTGTCATTTTATATTTGGGCGATGCATTTTTTCTTTAATACTTCTATGAAAATGACAACAAATGTATACTGGTAGGTTTTACTAGAATTAAGATGTGTTTTGACGTATCTGGAAGTATTTGACAGCAACAATATAAATTAAAGAGAAATGCTGATCCATAAGTTGTAAAAATACAACTATTATAATGTCTAGGTGTCTTTAGACTCTGCCTGCATTTGTTACCAGTATAAGCGGCCGGACGAATGTCCGTCGGATATGGGTAAGTTTATGAATAGGTGAGAAGATATTAACAATAACAAGATTACAGTCTCTTGTGGTGAAATCTATAAAAGATACAAAAAGTTATTGGTCAGACAAAGTTGTTCATTGTTATTTTTCATTGGTGACGACCAAGATCAGAAAATATATGGTACTTATCTTTATACTTTATATCAACTAACCAAGGTCAGAATGTACATATTGCTTTTGTTATATTGTATACATTCTGACCAAGATCAAAATCTATTTATTGTTTATTGTAATATTCTATATTCACTGACCAAGATAAAAAATATTGTATTTGACAATTTTTACATAGCGGGTCACAAAAAGTGGATATCTTGCCAACTTGCCAACAATAAACACCCATTGTGCTTGTACTTATTTTTACATTCAGTATTCTTTAACAAAATTTTAGATGTATACGTTTTATAGCCTTTGTTTTTGAAAACCCCCAAAGTTCTGAGGAATAACACAGAATAGAACTGACAAAAGAATGAAAAAGCTGACACTGTATTTTTGGTTTTAAATTTATATCCTTACATTTGTATATGAGCATATTACATAATTTAAGTGCCTTTCTCTTTCACTTTCACTTTCACTTAGAATAAAAACCTGCTTACAAAAACACGAACATTTTTGATAAGTGCTGTAATTATATGCGTTACCTAGATTACTGACTGTTGACAAACTAGTTTAAAGGTCTCAGCACATACAATTTTTCACTCCATTGCTTACACAGAGTTAAGTTTACCCTGTACATTGGTAAAATCATCAAATTAAATATACTAGTGATGCATTCATATATAAGTAGTTCACCACTATGATAAAACACGACACAAAACATGAAAAATTACAGTCTTACCAATCTTTGACTTAATTCCATTCACAGTGTAGAGCTACCGCTGCGAAAGTGCCTAAAACAATCTAATGTACTAATGTAATGGTGTATGTATGTAAAACACTTGAAACGGCCCAATCCCCAAGCCGTACAGGGTACACATTACAATACAGTTTTGATTGTTTGAAACTGCGGCATAGCCTAAACAGTGTGCTCTCCCCTAACAATTTACTGTACGCTGCGCTTAAATCAAAGCACTGAAAAGCGCGATTTTGGCGGTGAAAGTTATAATTTGTAACCGGATAAAGGTGTGCAAATAATGGTCACGTTAAATTTTTCGATGGTCAATCAACTGCGCAACGAATGGGAATGCAAGTCTTCAGATGCAAAACAACCGCCTTTTCTAAATACATATCATGGCACATCCGAAATCTTGTGCATTTTATTGCCAGTTTTTTTTCTTACATTAACAATGGGACAATAGGTCATAAATCCGTTACAATGCATTTGATAAAAGCTTTCATATAGCTGTTTGCTTTGAACATAGGTATTCTGTCTTTAATTGGACATTCCTTAAAGTGGACAAATCATAAAAAGCCACATTAAGAGTCACAATGTCTATTGTAGGTAAACAAGTCATAAATAGTTAAGATTAAAAATCAGCTACATGATTATTTATCAATAAACAAAGTGTGATACTTCTCAAGTTACCACCAGGTGGTGGTCAGCAGAAGTTATCACCTACTTTAGGGACATATTTGAATGGCCGTTTACCTTTACTCATAGGTGTGCTGCTCAGAGGTTAAAATACATTGAAAACTTAAAGGGGGGGGGGATAAATAATTCTAAGTGGTTGTTGCTGCTCAGAGGTTAAAATACATTGAAAACTTAAAGGGGGGGGGGGGTAAATAATTCCAAGTGGTTGTTGCTGCTCAGAGGTTGAAAACTTAAAGAGGGGGGGGGGGGGGGGGGCGGGTAAATAATTCTAAGTGGTTGTTGCTGCTCAGAGGTTAAAATACATTGAAAACTTAAAGGGGGGGGGGGGTAAATAATTCTAAGTGGTTGTTGCTGCTCAGAGGTGCCTTTTGTGGAGGTTTTACTGCATGTCAATCTTAGGTTTACTAATTATAAATAGTCTTATTAACAGTCAGCTGTGTCAGTTTTATTCAAACTCCCCGCAGTGATTACTTCCCTTGACAGTACATTATATCACTGCCACCAGCAAGTCATCCGCCAAAATACAGGCGGATAGTTTTTTTTTTTTTTTTTTTTTTTTTTTTTTTTTTTTTTTTTATTCTGGACTTATCTCCTCAAAATATAGTATCTTTCCTTTAAAAATATTAATTTATCATATTAAAAAAAAGTAACTTAAAATATGAAAAAATATGAAATTCAATCTACTCACAGCGATTACGTCATGCTACTTAAATAATAATATAATGTACTGTCAAGGGAAGTAATCACTGCGGGGAATTTGTATGAAATTATGAAAGTCAAATTTCACCGTACTGTACAGAATACAACTAATTTTATTTATTAAAATCCCGTTTTTGTAATCAGCTACATTAAAATGCCGCTTTTTCTCGTTACATAAAAAACAATTTTGACACACTTTCTTTCGTGGCGTGTTTACGGAGGCCGTCATGTTTACTTCACGTGATACCCTATCGTCACGTGATCCTTGCTCCTTGCTGGGGGCAGAGATTTAAGTAGCAACGCGTGACGTAATCGCTGTGAGGAGATTGACAGGCGGATTGTTTGTTTGTTTTTTTGTGTTTTTTTTTCTGGACTTATCTCCTCAAAATATAGTATCTTTCCTTTAAAAATATTAATTTATCATATTAAAAGTAAAATGTAACTTAAAATATGAAAAAATATGAAATTCAATCTCCTCACAGCGATTACGTCATGCTACTTAAATAATAATATAATGTACTGTCAAGGGAAGTAATCACTGCGGGGAGTTTGTATGAAATTATGAAAGTCAAATTTCACCGTACTGTACAGAATACAACTAATTTTATTTATTGAAATCCCGTCTTTGTAATCAGCTACATTAAAATGCCGCTTTTTCTCGTTACATAAAAAACAATTTTGACACACTTTTTTTCGTGGCGTGATTACGGAGGCCGCCATGTTTACTTCACGTGATACCCTATCGTCACGTGATCCTTGCTCCTTGCTGGGGGCAGAGATTTAAGTAGCAACGCGTGACGTAATCGCTGTGAGGAGATTGAGTTTTATTTAGACTCATCACAAATAGTCCCATTAACATTCACTCATGTCTTATGTTAGTTAACTAACACAAGTAGTCACCTCTGTCTAAATTAAGCAAAATATTCATAAATAGGCCTATTACCAGTTACCTATGTCTAGTGTCAGTTAATTAATCATAATTAGTCACGTTTACAGAAACCTTTGTCTATTTAGGTTATCTTATCATAAATAGTCACACTTACAGTCATCCATGTTTATTTTGTCCCAACTGATCGTATTATGTCGCTCTAACCATCACCCACAGCTATTAGAAATCAACTTATCTTAAAAGTATAAAAGCATATTCTAATTAATAGTCACAAATATCTGATGTTCGTTCACTAAGCATAGTCACCCATGTCTAATGTAAGCTAACTTATCGTAAATCGTCCTTTCATACCCAGGTCTACTTTAACTTATCATAAATTGTCACCCTTATCTAATATAACTTTAACTTGTCGTAAGCAGTCATAATGTTAGTTAAATTATCATATGTATATTCTAATTAAAAGTCACCATTATCCGATGTAAGTTAATTTATCATAGACGAATGCCTAATATCTGTGTAAGGTCATCGTAACAAAAACACTTCAAGTTATTGATCGTGATGGCAACCTCGCCCAAGGGTTCTTGCTCAACACAATGACGTCGGATGCTTATTCAAACAAAAAAGGTTTTGAAATGGATATATGCCGATTCACTCTAAACACCACGCGCTATTTGGACGAGTCCAAATAATGTAGACATGTAGACATGTAGAGCAAGTAAGCGTGAAAAAGGCGATAACTTGGCTCACTTTCTAGACAAGCTTTACTTTAAAGTATAAGAAAAGTCATTGATGCGAAGGCGACGCAAAAACTGAAAAAGGTAAAGAGGTTAAAGCAATATGGGAGCAAATAATAAAGACATATTTGAAAAGTCTTTATTTGAAGGTTTGGAATTTCAGTATACTATAAAAAAAAATCTCTCAGAAATGTATGTATAACGTATAGGCCTATTCCTGAGACCATAGAATGGGTTAAAACAAAATAAAAGCACAATCCGACACCATTTAATAGGTTTTCTAAGAGGTTACATAAGTACAAAAAAGTTGTCAAAATTATTTTAATTAACAATGAAACTAAAGTTTAATTATTGTTCAGTTAGTATTTTTCTGAAACATAGTATTATGTATACAAAGGACAATGTTTAATATTTTCTAAACCAACTTCTCACATTTAAAGTGAAATGGACGAAGACAAACTAAGAGAAACAGTAAAGACAAAACGATCTAGTTTGACCTTTATCCCGATGGAACTACTGACAAGGAATAAATATTATGTCAAGTCTAGGGTTCGAACCCAGAACGTTATCCTTTTGCAAGTGAATTAAACATTCAATCTTTAATAAGATCCTTTTGAAAACTTGTCGTAAACGGGCTAGGGATTGAATTTGAAACACTCTGGACTAGAGTCCAAAGACATGATCAAGTGACCACAAACTCTTCAGAGATGCTATAAAATTATCCCTGCACGCATGCAACACTGGAAATGATATTTTTAGATTTGCGGGGACCTTTACAGAAATCGTTCATGTCTCTTTAAATGTTGCATAAACATTGCAACTGAAGTCAGATTTTACCCCGTAGAACAAACTTTTTCTGGCTATGGACTCTTTCTGGCTATGGACTCTTTCGTTGCTAATAAGTAATCTAAATTTGTAAACATGCAGTCCGAACATCGAAAGACGTATGGAAGAGCATTCCTATCTACTTTCATATGTAAGAACGAAGAGAGTCTCCATGTACATTTAGTTAAAGGTTTAGAATTTATAATATAAAATGACTAAGCCAAAATCTGTCGTTTTTACCATTTTGCATAAAAGTTAGACATACAAGAAAAACTATAAAAAATAATAGAACGCTTTTTACCGAATTTAATCAGGGTTATAAAGGGCGGTAAGCGTATATGTATACCGAAAGCAGTGCCCCTAACAGTTTGTTTTTGTTAATGATATTTTAAGGTAGATTCTTTTGTTTTGTGACTGTATTTGCTAATTAAGATAATATCATGCCAATAATTAAAATCTACTCCTAGGTTATGCTAAATGTATAAAGTTTTAAAACGCTGTGCGATGTTTGTTTTGTTTTTTTCGAAAATATAACAAAATGAAATATACGCAATCGGAACTCCTAGGGTAATTCCGTCCTCGGGACAGTTATCCGAGGTGTTCCGAGTAGTCATAAACGCCGGCAGCGCTGGAAATGCTATTTTCAGATTTGCGCGGACCTGACCTTTCAAAAATCGGTTCTGTGTATTGCAAGTATCTGTAAATGTTGCATAAACATTGCATGTAACGAATTTATCGTACATGTGCAATGAATCGTTCAGAAGAAGTCATTTCTGGCTGTGTTGTTGTTAACAGAAAATATAACTTTGTTAACATGAAGTCCGAACACCGAAGGACGTACATGTACTGAGAAGCATTCTTAGCTACCGACGTCATGTTAGGCGAACCGAGAGTCCATGTGCATTTACCTTCAAGGTTTAGAAATTGTTATAATTAAAAGAAATAAAACAGCATTTCTCGTTTTCTTATATGTCTGTAAAACTTCAGAAATACACAGAATAGATTTTAAATAATAATAATAATAATAACAATAATGATGATAATAATATAAATAAATAAATAGGTAGGTAGGTAGGTAGGTAGGTGGATGGGTGGGTGGGTGTTTGGGTGGATGGATGAATGGATGGATAGACAGACAGACAGACAGACAGACAGACAGACAGACAGACAGACAGACAGACAGGCAGGCAGGCAGGCAGGCAGGCAGGCAGACAGACAGACAGACAGACAGACAGATAGATAGATAAATGTTTACCGAATTTGGGTCCGTATCTTATCAGGGTTATTGTAAAGGGGCGGTAAGCATAATGTGCAGCGGAAGTAGTTCCCCTGACATTTTTTCTGCTATGATAAGAATGATCCTTTTGATTTTGACTGTATTTGCTATAATGAAGATATCTCATGCAGGTTGTGTAAAGCATAGCAAAAACATTGTAGAGTTATGAACATTCAAAATAACTCCTCTCCTACGCTCAATAATGGACTGATCCATTTAGACTGAAACTGATCATTTCACTGCAATTGTGCGGGTACACAATCCAAAAACTTCAGTGTATGTTTTCAGTGGCGGATAAACGTCTTTGCAACACATAACTTTTCTTCGCAGTGGCCATTTTTCCGCATTGTGGTTCTCAAAGAAACGGTTCGATGTTAAATTGCTTTCAAAGTTGTGTCATTTACGATAAAGTAAATAACAAACTCATTTAGTGTTGTGTAACCAATAACAGTCCGCAAAACAAAATTTCCCCATGAGCAAATTTCAGTAAACATTCCATATATAGGCGTCGCCAATTACTTAAACATACTATCTATAAAAGCCTCAGTAGGCGCAGGCGTAAGAAAGCATAAGAAATCCATGTCCACTGTGTAGATTGTAGATTTCTGGGAGGTTTTGGTTCGAACGGCGATACTTTTTTGTTTTGTTATTGTTTGTTTTTATTTTTTCGTGTGTTTTTTCTCTGTGTTTTTCTTTTCGTTATTCTTTTTTATGTACATTTTTCATATATGTTTCTCCTTTGAGTTTTTTTACATATTTATTTTTCATTTATTTTTATTAATACCGATGCATAATGTTGACGATGATGTCAATTTTCTAAGGAACTGTCTGTGTCTGAATAATCATCCCTCCCCGCATTGTCTCTGATTATTGCTTAAGATTTATAATCTATCATATCTGAATGACGCATGCAGAGTTTCGAACAAATTGTAGGTTATATGAATTATATGTATTAGAAATAAACCTCACCTGATGAAAACTCGAAGTCAACTTATTTACCAACATCTCATCTTCTTTTTACTTTAAAAAAGTTCTATCACTTTCACAATTTATTGTTCGATGATGTAAACAATGGCAGCCATATTGAATATTAGTAAACTAGTTCCCTCCATGTGACCGGTGTAATGGTAAAATTATCCAAACTATGGGATGCCAGAATCGCCACTGAATTCAATTTTCAATTTAAATATGCCAATAGCCACACTAAGCTTATATGAACAGGAAAATGTTATTTTCTGGCATCGAAAATTGAACTTTAACAATGAAACTGTTAATAACAGGAACTAATAACTGATCTTAACTGATTTAGGCCATGAGCTTTACCCCTTAACCATCACGAGTAAACTGTCAGATTAATTTTAGTGAATACCTTAACATTGAGGCAACAACTACCTGATACCCCTATATTTATTATTGGAATCGACTGTTTTGTTTAATTCAAACATATTAAAATAGCGTGTTTTGCCTCTACCTGCACGACCCGGTACACACCTGACAAATGATTTACCCGTCACGATAGAGAGCTCACGTACTCATGTTGTGTGATAATGTCTGCATTTTGTGTATCCAGTGATCCGATAAGTAAAGCAGAAACTTAGCTACCTCAATGAAGTTACACAGCTTTATTTATATAACTTAGTTGATTTAAATGCAAAGGATTTTGTGGAATTCACTAAAGATACTGTTTTAGACCTTTCTAACAAATTTTAAAAAGCGTAGAAGCTGAGTTAATAATGAAGTATTAAGAATGCACATCAACCATCAAATAATGAGTTACAGTCCTTTATACAATTAAATCACTTAATATCACTTAATATCATTTACATATTACTAATCGTAAATTGTGACTAAAACAAATGAAATCTGAAAATGTTTAATGAATGGAAATATTTGAATAACATAAAAAAATATCTGCCAACATAAAATAAAATGCTGATACTTGGGCTACTCCATAACCTATCAGTTCTCCATAAAAATTCAAACTGATCTAGTATATCTTTGGTTATTTATTTACATGTCAATCCAAAAGCGAGAGGGTCAAGACCCTTAAGGGTAGTAATAGGCATGTAACTATATTAGTCTAAACTGAGTTATCTTTCTGTAATATTTCCTAGTTGCCTGATTATACATACAATAACATAATTTTATTACATCTTTCACAAAGTAAATATAATATAATTTTACCATAACGTAGTCCTATGACATATTCCACCCCCTCCCCCTGGTCAATAACAATATATAATATACATCATACAGAAATTGGATACATTATACAAACAAAACAAAAATGAACAAATCCATAGAAGTCACATCCACAACTACATATCCCATAATACTAGGTCGTTAGGATTGTGTGTATTATCTAATACTCAAACTACGTAATGATACATAAACACATACATACAACGTTGTTTAACTGTACGTTTTTATTAAAGCGCAATTAATGCAAATTTATCGTTATCGTTAATACGGATACCAATTTAATAACGAAGTCAATACTATGGTATAAATATAGTGAAAAGTGGTATAACCTAATACATTCACACACAAATTTTTTTATTTACTTTGCCTATGAACAATGAGACTGTAATGGTCAGTGTGGTGTGTACCATTGTGGTTGTCTCTTCATTCTCTTTGATCTTCCCTGATTCTGCTCTATATCTGAATCATGGCGCTCTGACATTTCTTTGTACGTAGGTCGGCGTTGTGGTATGACGTATCTGACTGTTGAAACATTATTTGTCATTGTCTCATCAGGAGTTTCATGTTCTTTGTTTTCTTTCGATAATCTTAGTGGTAGGGAGGTTACGATGCAGTCTTCGTATCTTCCTAGCATTGCTGTTATCCTCTATAACATCGTAAACTGGAGCATCAGGACTTGGATGAGCCAATCCGATGTATATATCGTTCTGCCATCTATCTCCGAGTTTGCATTTCCCTCGGATTGACACGTTTCGAACCGGTACAAGGTCTCCAGGTATGATCTTAGTATACTTTACACTCTTGTCATGAATCTTCTTGCTGGATTCTGGTGTTTCTTTCGCAGGCGTTTTTGTTTTAGTGTATGCTTCTGATAACCTTTTTCTTATTTCTGAGTGTATTCGTTTTTGAATTGGTCTTTTGCTTCTTTTGATTCTAACCCTAATAAAGCATCAATTGCCAATCTGGGCTGACGTCCGAACACCAGTATAGTGTATAGTTACGTTGTATGCGTGTACTTGTGGAGCTACCAATCAAACTTTTTTTTTCTTCATCTCCCTAGCATTTTTGATTAAGTCTGATTAAATGGATGGTACGGTGTTGTTCTCGATTTTTCAATTCCAGTAAGTTTGCAGAGGTCCTCTATTAGATTAGATTTAAAATTTATGTCCGTAAAGTTTGCAGCCTTGCAGCCTAGCAGCCTAGCAGCCTGAAGTTGGCAGCCTAGCAACCTGGCAGCCTAGCAGCTGAGCAGTGTATTATTACCGATTGATGTAAGAAATTTCGAAACGGCCCGAAATGCATTATCATCACTTTTTAGGACACACTACAAGCTCATATGCTATGAAATCAGCCTTATTTGAATCCGAATTTCTAAGCTAAGTTTAGGCTGCTTGGCTATTAGGTTGCTAGGCTGCCAACTTCAGGCTGCTAGGCTGCCAACTTCAGGCTGCTAGGTTGCCAACTTCAGGCTGCTAGGTTGCCAACTTCAAGCTGCTAGGCTGCTAGGTTGCCAACTTCAGGCTGCTAGGCTGCTAGGTTGCCAACTTCAGGTTGCTAGGCTGCCAACTTTAGGCTGCTAGGCTGCTAGGTTGCCAACTTCAGGCTGCTAGGCTGCTGCTAGGTTGCCAACTTCAGGCTGCTAGGCTGCCAACTTCACATGTGAAAATTTGGTCCTTGATCACCGTGTAATTTTTCTGAAAAACCGCAATGAACAAAAATCCTTTCAAATAAAACTTTGGCTGTTGTTTTTGCTGTTTGAGATGTTGTTGGAAAATTCTGGTCATAGCGAGTGAAGTGATCAGTGGCAACTAGGATATTTTCGTGTACTCGCTTCGATTTCTCAAGACTTAGAAAGTCAATGCAAACCAATTCCATTGGTGCTGATGAAGATATTGGTACAAATGGTGCTGTCTGAGGAGATGATTTTCTTCTGATACATCGGTCGTAGTTCGTTACTTTTGATCTGATAAATGAGGCCAGTAAAATCTTTGTAATTAATGAAGTTGTCCGATCTCTACCCTGATGACCCAGATCATCGTGCAGTGCACTCATTACTTAAGAAGTAGCTGTTGGTATGTTTGACCGTTACATGTGCCACGTCGAAACAAAACGCTATCTCTCAGTTCTTGTTGGTTCCGTTCACGTCTATATTGGTCTAGATTTTGTGAGGATGACTATGTTGGCTTCGTACACTGCTTCATATGCTAATGTATTTCAAATAATTCTTGATCACCCAACTGAGCTTAACGCCAATCTTTGGAACAAAGTGGTGTTGCAAGAATATCTTCTGGTATGTCTGCTAATATTTCTGACTCATTTTCTTCTTCTGTTTCCAGGTCGATGATGTTCATGCAATGTGGGATTTCATGTGATAGCTTTGCTGATAATTTTGTATCGACGGTGAATTGGTCTTAAGTTTTATTCGAAAGTCTAGAAAGTCCATCTGCAATTTAGGGTGGCTCTTAAAATGGCGATTTTTCAAAAATCGATATATTTAAAAGTCTTACCCCTCAAATGTGTTCCATTTGATGAGAAAAGACTTTGTGGAAAGTTTGAACAATATATTTTAATGTTTAAAGGTAGCTCAATGACCTTGAAAATCAGAAAAATAGTAAAAAAAATCAGCAAAATGTCTATATTTCATATATATAATTTATTTTCAACTCTACATCACTATTTGTTCAAACAGTTTACAATACTTTAGTCTAAAAGTTTCCACTAAAATTAAACAGAGTTTTAGGGCACATTAGTGTTTGTTTCCTGCTATCCGGATATAATCTCTGGTGTTCCTCAACGACTTGCAGTAGGAACTGCAGTTGAGTTTCATTTTTGGTTAACAGTCCACTATACTCCTGAATCAGAGCAACACCACGCTCAGCTTGATCATTTACAACTCTTAGAGACTCCAATGCTTCTCTTGCTTGTTTGTAATCGTTTCTATCATGCCACGCATCCGGATCAACATCGAGAAAGTCATGCGGAATATCCATCATTTGAAACAGTTTCATAGACCTTGGTATAACAAAGTCATGTAGGTTGTTGCAAGGGAGTGATTTAAGATCAACTGATGCTTTCATGGAATGGTCATGTTGTTCATCTTGGTCAACGTACATCTTTAACGCCTCAATCATACTTCGTTTTGTTGCGGAGCTGACATTACAATAAAAAAATGCCAGGCCGACAAGTTCTGGAGACAGGTACCATAAGTGGTTGGATAATTTCAGTGCTGTTGCCTTCGAGATGTTTTCATGAATTGATTTGTACTCAAGAAGTGACATCAATAATTGTAAGTCATTAGAAGGTGCACATACTGCGTGAGGTGATGAGAACCGCGCTTTCAAGTAGACACGAACTACAAACACACACACGTCACGCAATTCTCGTTCTTCTGCAGGGGTAAGCTTGAACTGACCTTGGACATCCAACGTGCATGGTGCATTGCACCTGGTGACATGAATGACACTCCACGTGCAGGGGCTGAACCAAGAAACACGATCACAAGTTCCAGGAATTCTTTATAATCGTCTCTTGGCAGCTTCTGTTCAAGATACGTGCTGGCATAATGTATGGTGCTTTGTTGCATGTCTTCCACATCAGAAGAACACAGGCTCCAGCAAGTCTATCAGTGTTGGAGCTAGCGGTCTCGAAACACATGGCTTGAAGCCTGTTGCCAATTTCCCAGTCTTCAATTGCCTCAAATACAGCAGCATCCTGGGCTGCACCAGTCCCAGATTAAAGCTTAGCAACTGTCAGTAGTTGTGAAACATTTTTTCCTGTCACTAACACTGGGAGGATGTCAACCTTTTCCTTTCCATTCAAATCTTTTATAAGCTTTTCATCCCAGTGAACTAAAAAGGAACATTACTCTGATTTTTTTCCTTTATTACTGCAGCTCTCTTTTGTCGGAATTCCAATATGTTTCTTCTAATTGTGGATCTGTTAATACCAAGTTCATTAACATTTTGGACCAAGCTTTTGCTGTTTCAGTAATGACCATTGTAGCCTGTCGGTCTGATACTTTAGTACTATCTAGAGTCATTGCAAGTTATTGTGTAATAACACTTTTTCACCATCGTTTTCATTTAACTCCACGAGTAACATCACACTTTTCATCCAATTTGTCACCGTCTTCTGCTGAGCTGGCATCTGTTGTATCAGAACTTGAAGAAGCTCAGCTGTTGAACAACTTGCTTGCTAACTTTCTTCCATTTTGCGTCTTCTTGTCTGCATTCCTATTGTTCTTTGTATTGCCCTTTTCTCCTTATCAGCTAGCGCTTGATCTACTCCGACCATTGATCCTTTTCTTCCTTTTTTCATGCTGAGCTAGCAAAAAATCCTTATCTTCTTGTAATACTGATGGACTGGTAAGAGCGTTGGCATGAGCAACATCAAAAAGATCATCAAGCTTGGAAACAAAGTCTGCCTCTTTTGCAAGTTGTGTTGGTGAATTGGTTCGACCTTTGTTTTTCTTTAAAAGTTTCCACTCTTCAAACACTTTCTCAAGCTTAGTTTGACAGTTCTTGTGATCCTTTATTGGAAATCTAGTTACTTTGCTATTCCTGTAATAGTAACTGCTGATGATTGTCTAATTGTTTGTTTTAGTTCAATATGGTGATGTAGAAAAAGTCCAAGAGTCATACGCAATGATGGTAGCTTGCTGCCCGTTAAAACGGTTTCTGGTTCTCCAAGAAGATACAACTTAGTTTTGGATCTTGTTGCTTTTGCCATTGTTTATGTCTGGAAGTAATGTACATTACAGATACAAGTTCTTCATTCTGAATATTTTATTGACACTTAATTGTTGTATTATTATTATTATCATTATTATTATTATTAAATAATCATTATCAAAATATTTTTATCTGAAACTTTTAATATACTGTTTTGTTCAACATTCAAGTTAACTTGCCAAAAAAAGTGTGTTTACATTTAGAAGTAAATTACATTATACTTGCTTGGTAAGCATCAGCTTAGAATCCACATTCCTTTCCTGATCATTCACAAAGCATCATTTCGTCATAATTTTAAATCATTTTTAATTTGTTCACACTGATATTTTTTTTAATATTTATAGCTGATTAAAGATAGCTCATATATAATCTTTGCTTTCAGTGCTCTGTTGCTATTCTGTTCTGAGTCACCACTGGAACTGGTGTTGTTTGTAACTTGATCTCTCTTATTGTCTGTCATCAAACACTAATTGAGTAATAACAATGTGTGTTATTCAAGTTGTAGGAAGTGTCAATTCTGCAAGCAGGTCGTAATATAAACAAAATCTAAACCACTGAAGCTTCACATAATAATATCCTGATTTTTTCAAGTAAAAACCAGAAAACCTAAAATTTCAATATCATTGAGCTACCTCTAAATATTGTTTAATTGTGCTTAAATTTGGCCAAATATGTTTTTTTACATAATGGAACACAATTAGAGGGTAAGAAACTAAAAAATCAAAAGTCGCAAAATAAGGACCACCCTAATCTGCATCCGCGTTTTGCTTTCCTGGTTTATATTTATTTGGAAGTTATAGTTTGCTTGAGACGCGAGCCATCTCTGAGTGGTTGCATTTAGCTTTGTTGTTGTTGTAACATATGTTAGTGGATTATTATCGGTGACCACTTTAAATTCACCACCATACAAGTAGTCGTGAAACTTTCCAAAACTGCCCCTTTCAAAACCAACAATTCCAGTTTATGTGCCGGATAATGTCTTTTAGCTGACTTAAATGATATGCTTGCAAATGCCAATACTCTCACTTTTCCTTCGGTTTTTTTTTTCGTTTTTTCTTTTTTCCTTTTGATACAGAATAACGACTTATCCTTTTGTTGAAGCGTCTGTTTATTGTTTATTGGGTTTATCGTCCCACCAACAGTATTTCAGTAATCTGGAGACGGTGTCCACTTGAAGCAGATAAAGTGATGCCTTCACTGTGTATAGCATGCCGTAAACACCTGGCATGATACCACACCCAGTCACATTATCCTGACACCGGGCCAACCAGTCGTGGAACTACCCTTATATTTGCTTGAGCGTTAGCAATGGAGCTATACCACTACCATTTTTAACGACTTTAGTATGTCGCGGCCCGTGATCGAACCCGGGGCCTCCCGTACCTGGAGCCGGCGCTCTACCGATTGCACTAC
The DNA here is from genome assembly GCA_007844125.1 of Sinonovacula constricta. Classification (NCBI taxonomy): domain Eukaryota; kingdom Metazoa; phylum Mollusca; class Bivalvia; order Cardiida; family Solecurtidae; genus Sinonovacula; species Sinonovacula constricta. The sequence continues at coordinate 5,074,764 of CM017572.1, forward strand.
CAGGTCCGGTTGATGAAGTGTCTGTATTGACATTAAAAGGTAGGCTGTAATCTGCACATGCAAGGACGGGTGTGTTGATTATTTGGTCTAATAGTTTTTGAATGGATGAAAAGATTGTTAAGTGGTCTTGCAGTTGATGAAAAATCTTTAATAAATCTACGATAGTACCCAGCGAATCCTAAGAATTGTCTTACTTCGTTTCCGTTTGTCGGTTTGGGCCATGATTTAACTGCTTCCTTTTTGAATCTGTGTGGATTTGATTTGGTGAGAAGACTGTCCAAGGTAAGCTTTTATAAAGAATTCACACTTTTTTATGGTTAATGTACAAGGCTGTAGTCATGTAGTCTTTGAAATACTTTGTCTATTATGTGTTCTTCGATTGTGGTTGAAAAGAAGATAATGTCGTCAAGATATACTAAAGAGGAGGTTCATATCTCCCATACAACGTTCCATTACTCTCTGAAATGTAACCGGGGAATTTGAAAGGCCGAAAGGCATCCAGTTCCACTCCTAAAATCCTACACCAGGAATTTGAAAAGCTGTTTTTTCTTTGTTTTCTTCATTCATTTCAACTTGCTATTATCATGATTTGAGATCAATCTTTGAAAAATATTTAGATACCCTGAAAGCACATGAAGAGTGTCTTCTATTCTTGGAATCGCGTAAGCATCTTTTTAGTTATACCGTTGAGTTTTCTGAAGTCAATAAAAATCTTATTGTTCCATCTATTTTTCTCACAATTACTGCACCTGAAGACCATGGGCTTGTTGAAGGTCTGATTGCTCCAATATCAAACACTTTCTTTAGGTGTTCTTTCACCTCATTGTATATCGCTGGTGGGATTCTTCTACAAGGCTCTTTGAATGGGTTTTTGTCACCTACTTTAATGTTGTGCTTCACTACAATGTGACCTAAGTCGTTTGCTCCGAAACTTCCATTTATAATTAAGAGTGTGGATTTGGGAATACGTAATAGCAGAGTAAGTGTTTTAAATAACAATCGTGCATAGATTTTCAATATATATACGATCTTAAAAGGTAGTTACTTGAGCCACATGTAACTTTCTATTACTGACTTTACTGCGAGTACAGGAGTAAAATATGTGTTATTGCACTTGCATTTGGTTTTCATTGCCAGCCACAATTATTTAACATTTGTTGCAAAAAATCTGCTGAAATTGATCAGAAGTGTAACCGGAAGTATAATTTTAGCTGAAAAATGTCAAACTCAAAAAGTTTACATAGAAAATCAATCGAATAATCTTGTTATGATCAGGATATTTCTTAATTTATCATAATTAGAAAAATGTGTTATAATATGAACGTAAACATCCTTAATCAGCACCATGATGTTAAAATGTTTCACTAATCTTGCCAATGTTCAAAATCCACTCTGACTGTGGGAATTGAGAAGACTTTGATTACATCAATTGTGGAGTAGGTAATTAAATTTCACAATTTATTTATATGATGATAAGGCTAGAAATGATACTGATCAGACCAGGCTAATGATGTTGGTGTTTATGGATGATGATGATGATACTTATGTTGTTGCTGCTGCTTCTGCTGCTGCTTATGATGATGATGATTATGCTGCTGATGATGATGATGATGAATAACAGTAATTTCAAGCACATATGCATATTCAAACAAACAATTTCACTGCTTTGATACAATTCGTTCTGAAATAAAAAAGCTTTTTGAATAAAGTTATTTCAAAAGTGGTTGGGATGACATAAATTCTGTTTCAATTCGCATACAACCCGTTTTGAAATAAAAACCCGTTTGGAAATAAATGATTTTCTGAAGTCTTTGTTGTTGTAGTTGTTTCTAAATTTTGGTTTCGCAGTGTGCATGAGCGTCAGATTAGTGTACACTGAACTCAATCTCAGGGTGGCGTGAAATATAATTTAATGTAGATGTTACTTATGCAGGAAAAATGGTATTAAAGATTTTTTTCAAAACTGGGTGAAATGACTAAATCTGGAGGTCGATAGGCAAAAACGAAAACACGTTTTGATTTATGATTATATCGCAATATCGTTTTCTTTTTAATGTATCATGAAAAATAACCACTCCAAGGCAGATTTGTTGTAAAAAGCCATTCTAATGAATCTCATTTTGTCTTATTTTGCTTGTTTCACAATAGTGAACAATGAAGTAACCACTTTTGAAATAATTTATTTCAAAACGGTTTGTATCACTTATTTGCACGTGGTTCAGAATCTCGAGACCTAATCGACAGATCACTTGATAATAAACAAAAAAAATCTGAGTGAAGATTTGTATTTGACTTTAAAAATGGAAATCTAGGTCATATGTTGTGAGGAGGTTTTCATGTAACTACTGACCAGGAACATAAAATTCATCTACCCTGTTCCATATATCCAGGAATATAGAATTTTAGAAAAAAAGGAACATTCCTTTATTTTGTCCCTGGGAACACTGGTACACCGAAGGGTAATAAAAGCATACAACCGAGATAAAACATTTTTCCCCATGTAAACAAAGGGAAAACGCAGCAAAAAGATCACTTAGAGCATTGTAGACGGTTACAGATATGGAGTGTGTGTGGTGGGGGGTTTCAGGCTAAACACAAAATGTTAACGTACACTGATGAGTGGTACAGGATAAGGAGATAAGCGCGCTCGAGAGAGAAAGAGAGGGCGAGAGAGAAAATGGCAGAGAGGGGGGAGAGAAAGGGAAAAAATGGAGAGTGGGAGGGAGGAAGAGGAGAGTGAGGGAGGAGAGAGAGAGAGAGATCGTGAGAGAGAGAGAGAGAAATAAAGGGGGCAGTTTGAGAAAGAGAATAAGTGATAGAGAGAGGGAGATAGAGATGGAGAGAGAGGGCGAGAAAGGGAGAGTGGGTGAGTGATAGAGTGAGAGAGCTGGAGGGGGAGAAGGGGGAGAGAGAGTGTGTGCGGGGGTGGGGAGAGAATGTGGTTTTGTTGGGAGAGAGAGAGATTATATCAGAGTCATTGTTGCAGTAAGCAGATTAATTTATATGCAGAATTAATATATAACAACTAACATTTGTATGAGGCAATTGGCATGCAAATTGCATAGTTCTGTACATGATCGATATCACACGATAAATACATGTAGTCTATTAAAGAACATTATGTATACATAGTAATTAGAGAGTTTGCAAAAACACGTGGAATAAACAGTGTATGGTAAATCGATAGCACAACATGGATTAGCAAAGAGTACTCCCAAAGTACATGAATTTATTTGCAAGATAAATTGTATTGCTTCAATTAAATGTCAACTGGGAGAGTGGGGAGTGGGGCGAAGAGTCAGCCAAAAGGTTTGACATTAGCACATTTACTTATCCAGTGAGCAGTATCTAACAGTAACGCATAATATAGTAAGCTGTCAAAAAGGTCTTGAATTAAAAGTATGCTTTGATTTTTTGTAAGTTTAATGAGTTGCGATCTTCAACGATAAAAAATTAAGAGTAATGATAATGATATTGGAACTTATTCGGCGACGCCACTGAGCTGTGCGCTTTGCCAAGACAAAACATAATACAGACTACAACTTTATTTGGCCTTCTACTTGCGCATACATGTCGACAGTGGTACAATGACTCGGGTCCGTTTGTGGTTGGCCAGCGTGTGGTCTATACCCGTCTATACCTACATCTAGACCATAGTGTTTGTGGTTGGCCAGCGTGTGGTCTATACCCGTCTATACCTACATCTAGACCATAGTGTTTGTGGTTGGCCAGCGTGTGGTCTATACCAGTCTATACCTACATCTAGACCATAGTGTTTGTGGTTGACCAGCGTGTGGTTGTTACCCGTCTAAAACTACATCTAGACCATAGTGTTTGTTGTTGGCCATCGTGTGGTTGTTAACCGTCTATACCTACATCTAGACGATTGTGGTTGGCCAGCGTGTGGTCTATACCCGTCTATACCTACATCTAGACCGTAGTGTTTGTGATTGGCCAGCGTGTGGTCTATACCCATCTATACCTACATCTAGACCATAGTGTTTGTGGTTGGCCAGCGTGTGGTTGTTACCAGTCAATACCTACATTTAGACCATAGTCTTTGTGGTTGGTCAGCGTATGGTCTATACCCTTCTATACCTACATCTAGACCATAGTGTTTGTGGTTGGCCAGCGTGTGGTTGTTACCCGTCTATACCTACATCTAGACTATAATGTTTGTGGTTGGCCAGCGTGTGGTCTATACCCATCTATACCTACATCTAGACCATAGTGTTTGTGGTTGGTCATCGTGTGGTCTATACCCATCTATACCTACATCTAGACCATAATGTTTGTGGTTGGTCATCGTGTGGTCTGTACCCATCTATACCTACATCTAGACCATAGTGTTTGTGGTTGGCCATCGTGTGGTCTATACCCATCTATACCTACATCTACACCATAGTGTTTGTGGTTGGCCATCGTGTGGTCTATACCCGTCTATACCTACATCTAGACTATAATGTTTGTGGTTGGTCAGCGTATGGTCTATACCCTTCTATACCTACATTTAGACCATAGTGTTTGTGGTTGGCCAGCGTATGGTCTATACCCTTCTATACCTACATTTAGACCATAGTGTTTGTGGTTGGCCAGCGTGTGGTCTATACCCTTCTATACCTACATTTAGACCATAGTGTTTGTGGTTGGCCAGCGTGTGGTCTATACCCATCTATACCTACATCTAGACTATAATGTTTGTGGTTGGTCAGCGTATGGTCTATACCCTTCTATACCTACATTTAGACCATAGTGTTTGTGGTTGGCCAGCGTATGGTCTATACCCTTCTTTACCTACATTTAGACCATAGTGTTTGTGGTTGGCCAGCGTGTGGTCTATACCCTTCTATACATACATCTAGACCATAGTGTTTGTGGTTGGCCAGCGTGTGGTCTATACCCATCTATACCTACATCTAGACCATAGTGTTTGTGGTTGGCCAGCGTGTGGTCTATACCCATCTATACCTACATCTAGACCATAGTGTTTGTGGTTGGTCAGCGTGTGGTCTATACCCATCTATACCTACATCTAGACCATAGTGTTTGTGGTTGGCAAGCGTGTGGTCTATACCCGTCTATACCTACATCTACACCATAGTGTTTGTGGTTGGCCAGCGTGTGGTTGTTACCCGTCTATACCTACATCTAGACTATAATGTTTGTGGTTGGCCAGCGTGTGGTCTATACCCGTCTATACCTTCATCTAGACCATAGTGTTTGTGATTGGCCAGCGTGTGGTCTATACCCATCTATACCTACATCTAGACCATAGTGTTTGTGGTTGGCCAGCGTGTGGTTGTTACCCGTCTATACCTACATCTAGACTATACTGTTTGTGATTGGCCAGCGTGTGGTCTATACCTGTCTATACCTACATCTAGACCATAGTGTTTGTGGTTGGCCAGCGTGTGGTTGTTACCCGTCTATACCTACATCTACACCATAGTGTTTGTGGTTGGCCATCATGTCGTCTATACCCGTCTATACCTCCATCTAGACCATAGTGTTTGTGATTGGCCAGCGTGTGGTCTATACCCATCTATACCTACATCTAGACCATAGTGTTTGTGGTTGGCCAGCGTGTGGTCAATACCCATCTATACCTACATCTAGACCAAAGTGTTTGTGGTTGGCCAGTGTGTGGTTGTTACCCGTCTATACCTACATCTAGACCATAGTGTTTGTGGTTGGCCATCGTGTGGTCTATACCCGTCTATACCTACATCTAGACCATAGTGTTTGTGGTTGGCCATCGTGTGGTCTATACCCGTCTATACCTACATCTAGACCATAGTGTTTGTGGTTGGCCAGCGTGTGGTTGTTACCAGTCAATACCTACATTTAGACCATAGTGTTTGTGGTTGGTCAGCGTATGGTCTATACCCTTCTATACCTACATCTAGACCATAGTGTTTGTGGTTGGCCATCGTGCGGTCTATACCCGTCTATACCTACATCTAGACCATAGTGTTTGTGGTTGGCCAGCGTGTGGTTGTTACCAGTCAATACCTACATCTAGACCATAGTGTTTGTGGTTGGTCAGCGTGTGGTCTATACCCGTCTATAACTACATCTAGACCATAGTGTTTGTGGTTGGTCAGCGTGTGGTCTATACCCATCTATACCTACATCTAGACCATAGTGTTTGTGGTTGGCCAGTGTGTGTTTTATACCCGTCTATACCTACATCTAGACCGTAGTGTTTGTGGTTGGCCAGCGTGTGGTCTATACCCGTCTATACCTACATCTAGACCATAGTGTTTGTGGTTGGCCAGCGTGTGTTTTATACCCGTCTATAACTACATCTAGACCATAGTGTTTGTGGTTGGCCAGCGTGTGGTCTATACCCATCTATACGTACATCTAGACCATAGTGTTTGTGGTTGGCCAGCGTGTGTTTTATACCCGTCTATAACTACATCTAGATCATAGTGTTTGTGGTTGGCCAGCGTGTGGTCTATACCCGTCTATACCTACATCTAGACCATAGTGTTTGTGGTTGGCCATCGTGTGTTTTATACCCGTCTAAACCTACATCTAGACCATAGTGTTTGTGGTTGGCCAGCGTGTGGTCCATACCCGTCTATACCTACATCTAGACCATAGTGTTTGTGGTTGGTCATCGTGTGGTCTATACCCGTCTATACCTACATATAGACCATAGTGTTTGTGGTTGGCCAGCGTGTGGTCTATACCCGTCTATACCTACATCTAGACCATAGTGTTTGTGATTGGCCAGCGTGTGTTTTATACCCGTCTATACCTACATCTAGACCATAGTGTTTGTGGTTGGCCAGCGTGTGGTCTATACCCGTCTATACCTACATCTAGACCATAGTGTTTGTGGTTGGCCAGCGTGTGTTTTATACCCGTCTATACCTACATCTAGACCATAGTGTTTGTGGTTGGCCAGCGTGTGGTCTATACCCGTCTATACCTACATCTAGACCATAGTGTTTGTGGTTGGCCAGCGTGTGGTTGTTACCCGTCCATACCTACATCTAGACCATAGTGTTTGTGGTTGGCCAGCGTGTGGTTGTTACCAGTCAATACCTACATTTAGACCATAGTGTTTGTGGTTGGTCAGCGTATGGTCTATACCCTTCTTTACCTACATCTAGACCATAGTGTTTGTGGTTGGCCATCGTGTGGTCTATACCCGTCTATACCTACATCTAGACCATAGTCTTTGTGGTTGGCCAGCGTGTGGTTGTTACCAGTCAATACCTACATCTAGACCATAGTGTTTGTGGTTGGTCAGCGTGTGGTCTATACCCGTCTATAACTACATCTAGACCATAGTGTTTGTGGTTGGTCAGCGTGTGGTCTATACCCATCTATACCTACATCTAGACCATAGTGTTTGTGGTTGGCCAGTGTGTGTTTTATACCCGTCTATACCTGCGTCTAGACCATAGTGTTTGTGGTTGGCCAGCGTGTGGTCTATACCCGTCTATACTTACATCTAGACCATAATGTTTGTGGTTGGCCAGCGTGTGTTTTATACCCGTCTATAACTACATCTAGACCATAGTGTTTGTGGTTGGCCAGCGTGTGGTCTATACCCATCTATACGTACATCTAGACCATAGTGTTTGTGGTTGGCCAGCGTGTGTTTTATACCCGTCTATAACTACATCTAAACCATAGTGTTTGTGGTTGGCCAGCGTGTGGTCTATACCCGTCTATACCTACATCTAGACCATAGTGTTTGTGGTTGGCCATCGTGTGTTTTATACCCGTCTATACCTACATATAGACCATAGTGTTTGTGGTTGGCCAGCGTGTGGTCTATACCCGTCTATACCTACATCTAGACCATAGTGTTTGTGGTTGGTCATCGTGTGGTCTATACCCGTCTATACCTACATCTAGACCATAGTGTTTGTGGTTGGCCAGCGTGTGGTCTATACCCGTCTATACCTACATCTAGACCATAGTGTTTGTGGTTGGCCATCGTGTGTTCTATACCCGTCTATACCTACATCTAGACCATAGTGTTTGTGGTTGGCCAGCGTGTGGTCTATACCCGTCTATACCTACATCTAGACCATAGTGTTTGTGGTTGGCCAGCGTGTGGTCTATACCGTCTATACCTACATATAGACCATAGGTTTGTGGTTGGCCAGCGTGTGGTTATACCCATCTATACATACATCTAGACCATAGTGTTTTGTGGTTGGCCAGCGTGTGTTTATACCCGCTATACTTAACATCTAGGACCAGAGTGTTTTTGTGGTTGGCCAGCGTGTGTTTTATAATCCTCGTCTATAACTACATCTAGACCATAGTGTTTGTGGTTGGCCAGCGTGTGGTTGTATACCCGTCGATAAACTACATCTAGACCATAGTGTTTGTGGTTGGCCACCTGTGGGTTATACCCGTCATACCTACTCTAGACCATAGGTTTGTGAGTTGGCCAGCGGGTGTTTTAGACCGCTTCTAGAACTACATCTATACATAGTGTTTGTGGTTGCCATCGTGTGTTTTATATCTTTGTCTATACCTACATCTCATACCATAGTGTTTTGTGGTTTGCAGCGGGTGTTTTATAACCTGTTCTATATTACATCTAGACCATAGTGTTTGTGGTTGGCCATCGTGTGTTTTATACTTGTCTATACCTACATCTAGACCATAGTGTTTG